>PJEM01006462.1:0-99000 GCA_004023845.1 Helogale parvula | reverse complement strand
CCCAAGCTCTCCCCAGGGCCAGGCGCGCGTGCTTCCCTCCAGAAAGTCCCCGTCCCCTGAGACCCACAGGTCACAGAAGTCTGCGTTTCTAAACTAGTGATTCTTAAATATCAAGCTGGTCCAAGGTGAAGGTTTCCCAGCTCTTGACCAGCCTAAGTGTACTCGGTGTTTAACATCCTGAGAATATGCTCCGTCTGTATTTTCGGAGTGAAACGTCCTTTCCCCCATGAAGCCACTGTGATGGCAGATGATAGTTTTGTGAGATTTTTTTTCATGTTCTTCTTCTGAGAAGAGTCCTATCAGTGCCCCAAATTAATGTTGATATTTCACTGTCCCGTGGCCCCAGATGTCTGAGAGACTGCGCCTGTGTGGGTGGAGTGTAAAATCAATTTTCTTTTCTTAAAAACAAAACATTTTTCCCCCTGACCTTGAAGACGTGTGGCTTGTACATGGGAGTAGTAAACCCCTTCCTAAATAGTGAACAGAAGCTCTGGACAAATGTCTGCTCTCGGGAGGGAGGAGGGGTCCGGGGGCCCTCTACTGATGCCTCCCTGTTTTGTTTTTGTAAGTTCATTTATTTCGAGAGAGAGAAAACGAGCAGGGGAGGGGCAGAGAGGGAGGGAGAGAATCTCAAGCAGGCTCTGTGCTGACGGCAGCGAGCCCAACGCAGGGCTCGAACTCATGAACCATGAGATCATGACCTGAGCCGAACTCAAGAGCTGGACGCTTAACCGACGGAGCCCCTGCTGCTCTGTTTCTCCTGCTGGCGGACAGCTGCAGGGGTGCTGGCTCTCCCGCACTCCGTACCGCTGCCTGTGGACGGCCCGCTAGGCTAAACAGTGTGCGCGGTGCTGGAAAGACCGGTGCTGACAGAGGGAAAAGCAGAAATGGAGCCCCAGGCAGCCCTGAGGAGGACCGCCCCCTGGGGACTGCGTGGGGGGGGGGGGGTAGGGGCCAGCCGGGACCCACAGGGTGGAGCATCTTCCGGAAGCTGGCAGTCTGGTGTTAGTGACTTCCAGGTTGCACCTGACCTAGACCCAACTTCAGCATTGACCCCGGATCTCCCCAAGACATTCGAGGGCGGAGGCCGGGTTACACCCCCAAAGCTCAGGCAGCAGCCCCGCCCCAGCCCAGGACACCGGGGAGGCCTGAAAGGAGGCAAGAAGGGTCCCAGGAGCCCACACGGTTCTAAGTGACTTCAGGGAACCTCCGTTCTCTGAAAGCCACTTCTCTGAAAATCTGTTTGCCAAGACCGGTTCTGCAAATGGACCACGTGCCGGGATTTCCCAATTTACAAAAAAAAAAAAAAAACTGTAGAAACACTTTGTGAGGATTGCAGAGATTCATCCAGGATGAGACGGTTGAAGACTTTTTGAATATTTCTCTGGCGTTTCATCCACTTTAAACTTTTAGCTTTGTTTCGTTGCTCTGGCTTGGGAAATTATTTTAGTCAGTTTACCCAAACCTCACACCACAACCTGAGAATGATGAGTGTTCTCCGGTTTGTACTCTTGCTTTTTTTTTTTTAATAAAAAATTTTAAGTAATTTTTTAATGTTTATATTTAAGAGAGAGAGAGCATGAGTGGGGGAGGGATGGAGAGAAAGGGAAAGAGAATCGGAAGCAGGCTCCAGGCTCTGAGCCGTCAGCACAAAGCCCGATGCAGGGCTTCAACTCATAGACCATGAGATTATGGTCTGACCTGAAGTCGGACGCTCAGCCAACTGAGCCCCCCAGGCGCTCCACCTTTTTTTTTTTTTTTAAGTACACTGGGTCTCTGACTTCAGGGAAGGAGAACTGAGGCATCTCAAGGCTGAAGAGCTGTACCTGTCTCCAGTGTCAAGGATCTTGTGGATTATAGATTAAGTTAAATCTCTTCTAATAGATTCTCAATATAGGCTATTGCTTTAGTCCTCCTTTTAACTCATAGATGTAGTAACTCTCGGTCAGGAGGATATTTTGTGTGTGTTTCAGGCAGTATTTGGTAAAGGCTTGGTGTGTGAATCACCCACAAAACTGACATTTAACTGAGCAGAACTGAGCTCATGAACCTACCAGAACTGGCTGGGAAGAAACAGCTTTGGTGAAAACAAAACTAATCTGAACTAAAACAAAGTTTTCCCCAAATCCTTTAAGATATTATTAATCAGTACATCGATTTTAGACAAATTATTCAACTTCTAGTCAAAACGAATATTTCCAATTCCATACACTAAATAAGGTATTTTCTTCACTGAATTGCCCCTGGATTTTTAAAAATTCTAATGTATATCTATTCCTGACAGGCCTTTCTTTTAAGGTCCTTTTCAAATGCCGCCTCCTCCAGGAAGCCTTCCAGAATAGGCAGATACACGCCCTGGAGTGAATGACTCTCTCCCATCAAGGGGCATCTCGCAGCACAACTCCTTGTGAACAAGGCCTGGTCTCCTTCCTCAGAAGCACAAAGAATATAAGGCTCACCAACATTCACACTGGACTGTCACCTCCTTGAGGGTCGGGCTCCGGAGCTGGGGCTGACTAGGGCACACCCTCCCCCACCTGCACCAGACGCCGGGTGACCAGGTGGGCTCCCTCCCCCACAAGGCATCACCTCTACCCCCGAGAGATGCCTGCAGGACTGAGGGGATCTCTGCAACGTCTACTCAGCAGGAAGAGACGCGCGGCGTGACCGAGAGGGAGGGCGCCTGTCTCAAGCCCTGTGCTCTGCGACCCACGAGGACAGTGCACGTAGGATATAAAGTCCTGGCGGTCCTTATTGGTCAGGCTGCCCCCAGACACACAGAACCGACGGGACGCATAGAGATACGGAAGAGGATACTTATTCCGGGAACTGGCCCGCGTGATCATGGCCGTCTGCGGTGTCATTCAGCCTGAGTCTTAGGGTCTGAGGACCAAGGGTCTTGGGTGTAAATCCTGTCTGAGTCCCAAAGCGAGAACCAGCAACGCCCAGGTCCCAGGTCTGGAGCAGATGGGTGTCCCCGCTCAAGAATGGGGAGCGGACTCGCCCTTCCTCGGGCTTTTTTGTTCCTGGTCCTGGATGGACTGCGTGGGGACCCACCCCCCACACACTGGGGAGGGCCACCTGCTGGACTCAGTCCCCCGAATCAACCAGGAGCGATCTGAGTGTCCCTCGGTCCAGCGAGTAGACACTAGAACTAAAATTCCACCTGCTGTCCATGTAGGAATGAGGAGTTTCCAGGGCATGTGAATCACAGGACAGCTGAGGGCATTGATGCCGCTGTGCCAGTTTACAGGTTTTCAGATCAGCGCTCTCCACAGGGCACCATGCCCTCCGTCACCCTGGCACAAGGGTCTGCGTGGGCACAGGGTCTGCGTGGGCCAGCTTCTCAGGAAAAATCTAGATACAACATCGTGTCCCCTTTCCTCTGCAAACTAGTCTGGATTTTGAGTTTGAGGGTCCACAGCATGGCTGCCGTACCCCTCATTCACCAGAACTTCTGGCTTCACCACACCCGGGGGAGGGCCCTGCTCTGCAAACTCCTCCTTGCTCATCTGCAGATGTCTGCCATCTTAGGGTGCCCTCATCTCGTCCCCGCCGCAGACCGTCCCTGTGCCCCGGGCACTGGCACCCAATTTCTATCTCACCTCTGCTGTTCCAGCCTGAGCCTGCCTTTGCTGGAGCCCAGTGACTCCTTTTATGGTTTTTTTTAAATGTATTTGAGTGAGGGGGGAAACAGGGGTGGGGCAGAGAGAAAGAGAATTGCAAGCAAGCTCCAGGATGTCAGTGTGGAGCCCAGCTTGGGGCTTGAACCCACGAACTGTGAGATCATGACCTGAGCCGAAGCTGGATGCTTAACTGACCGAACCACCCAGGAGCCCCAGATCCTGTCTCAGCCACATGACTGATGCACCAGAGAGCTGATGAGAAAGGCCATGTGTGGGTCCCCTGATGTTTGACTCCCCAGGTGGTCGGGGGGACCCTGATGTTCTGACTCCCTCACTTGATATGGAGGACTCTGATATTCTGATGCCCTCAGGTAGGTCTGGGGGACCCTGATATTTGACTCCCCACTTGGTCTGGGAACCCAGGCTTGACCATCTGTTTTACGCTCCCAGGGGCTTGTGTGGCCAAGACTGGGAAGCCAAGGGTAAGAAGCGCTGCCCCAGGGCATCCCTGGAAACCATGACTCTATGGGGTAGCCTTACCTCCAAGCCCTCCTTTGCTCCGCCGGGCAGATGGGCGCAGCCTGCGCACAGGAATCCGGGAGCCAGGCACTTGTCCTCACAGGTCCCCACGGTGGGAGGCTGCTGGCTGCACAGATCAAGTCTGAGTCACTCTGTCTGGGAACAGATGGTGCTCTGCTTGGTGACCTGCCAGCCCCGGTGCCCACTCTGCCACCCGGAGCGCAGAACTTCCCCAACTCGGCTCTCTGCTGCCTTTCTGCCTGCTTGGCCTCTGCCCCAGAGGGAAGTCAAATCTTGGGGAGGGGGCTGTCCGTGCTCTGGAGGGGCCGTGCTTCCCCGCAGCCAGAGCTCGTGGTCGGGACAACTTCGCGGAGATGGTGGTGGCGGTGGTGACATCCACCTCTCCGCTCATTTCTGGAGCCACAACCTTATTACAGGCCTGTGAGGACACGGAGGGAAATGCCACACCAGCCTCTGCCCTCCAAGGTGGGTGAGAAGTAGGCAGAAACGACCACAGGCAAAGACAGTGGGTGGCAGGCAGGCGTGTCACCGATGGATTCGTGTCATCATGAGTGCATGGCGGAGGCAGAGACGCTGAGCAGGTGGCTTCGGGCCGGGTACTAGAGGTGGGGAAACGTTCTTGGCAGAGGCTAAAAGCATGGCGGCGGGGACGTGCCCTGCCTTTTGGGGCACCCACACTTCCTGGAAGGCAGGGGACATGCGGGAGCCCTGTGAGAGCTGTCCTCGACTGTCCTGAGTTTGGAATTCTTCTCAAATCCTAGCAGAGGCCGGTACCAGCTCTGTGACCTTGGACAAGTCAGTTACACTCTCTGCGAAGGCAGTTGTGCCCAGAACTGCTTGTTTTCGATAAGGACTATCGTCTGTGCGTCAGGAGCACACAGTTTCTCCCCCAGAAGATCAAATGGAGGTTTTAGATCAGAGGAGGTTCAAGGTCACATCTGTGCGCTTGGAAGGTTATTTTGAGATGTGGGATGAAGCAGAGCCAGGAGCAGGGGCCTGGTAGAGGGGGCTACTTTGCTGAGCTGAGCCTGAGCAGACAGAGGAGGGGGGCAGGCAGGCAGGCGGGGAGGATGAACAGCTGAGCAAGGCCCGGCTTTGGGTGGGGCTGACTCGGTATCCACCTGGGCCTTGGGGAAGCCCTGGGGAGGCGGGGAGAAGGTGTCTGCACTCAGGGTGGGACACCACCAGGTTCGCTCCAGCCAAGGGGTTACCCGTTCGTGCTGCTGCTACTGCTGGGCACGCGTGGCCTCTTGCCACATCACATGGGGAAACACGTTCAGTTCTCAGAACCCTGGAGCCGCAGGGAGCCCAAGATCCTCTGCCGGGAACAGGGCAGAGTGTGCCGCCTAGAAAGTTCCCGGGGCCTATCGGGCCCAATGGCCTGGCTCCAGACACAGAGAGGAGGAGCACTCAGAATGCCCTCCGGCCAGGACTGTTCCCCCCACCCCCCACGTAGAGGTGCCCCTAGGGCTTCCTGTGCCCCACCCCCCCTCCTGGAGAGGGTCTTCCCTCAACTCCACCTGCTGAGGTGTGGGGAGGGGGGCATCAGCCACCTGCCTAGGACACGAGGAGGGAGAGAGCACTCCTGGGGCCTGCTCTTGCAGGGACGGGTGTGGAAGAGGTGTGTGGATTCCTTCCTCCTCCGTCTCTCCCTCTTCCTTCAACAAACACACACAGAGCAGGATTATTCCAGGCACAGGTGTTGGTGGTCAAGAAAGCGCCCACCCTACAGCACTCTCCATGGGGGACACTGGGGGCACGTCACCACACTGCTCTTGGGCCTGATCTTGCCCTGGGCACAGAGGCTGCCGGAGGGCCATCTCAGCGGGGCCTCGAAGCACCTGGTGGCCTTGTAGACCACGGGGCAGCAGCACTGCAGGCTCAGGGGAGCGTTCCGGGTTCGCTGCAGACCACCCCCTCTCAGGCCCCTTCTCTACCTGCCTCCTGGATCCCGGCTCCTTCGGCTTGGAAGCAGACCCAGGCCCTTGAGAGGGGTCCTCCACCCCCGAGAATGCTTGCCTGTGGGGAGGGGGATGGGCTCCCTGAACAGCCACACAATTCACTTTTCTCAAGGTCATTGAAATTATGGAAATTTTCTCTTTAAGAATGGACCTCCTTCGCAGTGCCGTTACGCGGGTTCCCAGGGTCCCCACGCTGCTGCGCACCCCGAGGGCGGAGGGGCTTAAAGAAAGGCTGCAAAGAAGGGGGTCTGCCGGGGCACCGGGGCCTTGGTCCAGCTGTTCTCGTCACTTACTCGGATCTCAGCATGAACGCCCGCCCCTCACGGAGGCCACGTGGCCACCCCCACGCGTTAGGACTTGCTTCCGCTCCGCAGAGCATCGCCCTCTGATTCTGCCCACATTTACTTCTCTGCATCCCCTCAACTAGAACACGAGCTTCACGACGGCTGGGCTCCGTCTGCCTTGCTCCCTGTCATCAGCCCGGCATGTGGGTTCCGTTCTGTAGGACCGATGGGCATGGAGGCGGCCATCCTTTTCAGTCCGGGCACCTCTCTTCTCAACGACAGGGTGGAGACCAGCTGGGACCCGTTCAGAGAATGATCTGGAAGACCCGGCGGTGTCTGCCAGGGTCTGCAGGCGGGTGTTCCTTGCTGGGGCAGGGAAGGCCTGAACAGAGCTTGCCGAGGACCTGAAGGGCGGCCCCCGCCCCCAGGAGAGGGACTCAGTCCTGCTCGGCGGGGCCCTCGGGCTCAAGTTCGGGCTGGGGCTGGGGGGCCGGGCTCCCCCGGGCAGGGCCACGCCGGCTCTGCGCTTGCTCGGGGTGCTGGGTGCGGTTCTCAGGCGGAGGCTCGGTACACGCTTGGGTCCATCTGGTGGCGGCGGGCTTGCTGCGTAGACACTGATGACCCTCCCTTTTCGGACGCTCAACGAACGGTTCAACGAACGGTTCGGATTTCCAACGCCGGGTCCGAAGATCCTTGCTTCACTGCAAATACTGAGGGTGACGGGCTGCACGTTGGTGGGCGTCCTCCCCCCCAACCCCCAGCCCTCTCACAACCCCTGCGTTCTCCTCTGGGAAACACACCCTGTGCTGGCGGGGTCGGGGGTCATGTGAACCGGGGCGGAGGCTGGAGTGAGCTCCGGGGTCTCCGGCCACCACGCTGACGGCGACATGTCACAGGAAACGAGTGGGGGTGGGGAAACAGCGCCGGCTACTCACAGAGGGGTAGAGAGAGGGGCGCCCGGGCCCCAACGGGGCCTTAGTGCAGGGTCACGCGGCTTCCGAGGGAGGGGCGCCCCGCATTCTTGATGAGTGCCCATTGCGAAAACCAAAGAACGGCGGCTCAGCAGTTCCGGTTTGTTCGGTAAAAACACAGTTTGGGAATCAAGGGTGCTCGGTAAGGACGGGCTCCACTGAAGGCGCTACAAAGCCCTGCAGCTGTGAAGCAGCCCGGAGGGAGCACGAGGCCCGGAGAAGGGCCCGGATGTGGGCGTGGCCACCGCTGGGCTGCACCAGCGGCCTTCCCACAGGACAGGGCGGGGCTGGGGGCGGGACTTCCTGCTCTCAGAAGGGGCTGAGTCCGCATGCTCAGGTCCTGGCTTTCCCCACGCAGGGGTGGGTTGGGATTGGTGGGGTGATGCTCAGTGCAAGTGCTCAGCTCTGTAACCAGGACTCAGCTGACCATGGGGCTGCGTGGTCCTCGAGGGTCAGAAGTCAGGTCAGCGTCTGCCACCCGCTGCCAGGAGAGGAGGCCCAGGAGGAATGTGTGGGCACAGGGACTGGGAGCCTCTAGGCAGAGGAGACCGCCTTTAACAGGCCAGACTCTCCTCCCCCTCCCTGACTTCCCTCCTTTCCCCCACTCCAGCTGCTCTGGCCAATGTCACTAGTGGCCTTGTAGAGCTCAGCTTTTGAGTTCTAGAAGGAACAGGCAATGCATCTGGTGAGCCTTCATGCCGAGTGTGTGGGGTGGGCAGTGGTGGGGAAAGGGGGTAGGCTGACCTTGAGTTAGATTTTTTTTTAATCTTTGTTTATTTTTGAGAGAGAGACAGAGCATGAGCAGGGGAGGGGCAGAGAGAGAGGGAGACACAGAATCCAAAGCAGCTCCAGGCTCTGAGCTGTCAGCGCAGAGCCCGATGTGGGGCTCGAACCCACAGACCATGAGATTGTTGACCTGAGCTGAAGTCGGACGCCTAACCGACTGAGCCACCCAGGTGCTCCCCTTTGAGTTAGATCTTGATCGGAGTCTCTTGGCCATGGTTTTCCTGTTCGCAAACCCAGGGCATAGTGATGCCTCTTTCTCTGCAGATTTTATCAAGTCGTTACAGTCGAAGCCACGTTGGATCCGAGAACATGTGGTGTGAGCCATGGCGGGCTTCCGTGTCCCTGCCAGGGCTGGTCGGAGCCTGTGGGCTTTGGGCCTCAGGCCTGCCATGGTGGACTTTTCTTTGTACAGTTTTGGGAGGAGCCTGAACCGTCCACGGGGGTGCCCTGCTTCCTTCTCTGGGTTTTCCATGAGGCAGAAGGGGATTTCCTGTCAGGAACCGCCTTGGTATCTCTCAGGGCCAGTGGGGAGAAATGGTGGAAACAGAGCCCGTTATCTCTCTCAAAACAATGCGGGTCCCTTGTTCTGCAGGCCGGCAAAAAGGAAAAAAAAAAAACAGTTTTTTTAGGCAAGTACTTTTAGACAAGAGGATTGTGTTCATGTATGTGGTTATCACGGGGGTTACAAAAAACCGCTGGGGAGGAGTGAGGGGAGGGGGAGGGGAGGGGGAGAGACAGAGAAAAGGGACCCCAAAGATCTTTGAATTCATTGATGGCCAAACTTTGGGACCTGACCACTGAGGGTACCTGAGATGACTTTAGGACGTTAAGTGGCAGAAGTGACAAAGGTGAGGGCAGCCGTCTCTTTAGGATCAAGCTGGACTAGCTAGTATAATTTTGTTTTCAAAACACTGATTGTTACCGTTTCCTCCTATTTATAGCAAGGGAAGCTGGTTTTCTACTTAATAATCATGACATAAGGTGGTCATTTCAAATAAATACAGAAAGTGTAGACGACAACATATCCAGTAGAGAATAGGACCCAAAAAAATGCAAAATTGAGATAGTGACTCTCAGATGAGTGACCCTCATTGGAAACACGGGGGTAACCGGACGTCCCCTACATGGAGGAAGGGACCCAGGCCGCAGAGGGCTGAGCCTGACCAGAGTCCCTGAGGACACCAGGGAGATGGGCCTGGGTGTGGGCAGGCTGGAGAGTGGGGTGCACCGGAGAAACGGCAAGGGACATGGGGAGAGAATGTCACCTACAGAGACTTCCAGGGAGAAGCAGGGGGCTCGGGACTCAAGCTGGAGGCCAAAATCTGGCCACAACCACAGAGGGGACCTTTTAAAGACCTTTGAAAGGCACGGCTTCCAGCTCTTCTGATTGGTTTCATCAAAGGTTTGGGAAAATTCTGTGAGGCCTCCAAACTTTTGTTTTTGCTCATCAAGAAAAACACCGGCGCCACTTTTTGTCTGTGACCTGTAGCTTTCGTCTGCCCACCCCACAGGCAGGCGGAGCAGCCGGACTGTTAGGGGGTTGGCACCATGGGCCCAAAGTTCAGAGAGAGGCGAACACCACTGTCCGTCAGGTCCAGGAACGTTGGAGAAGGAAGGTGCACTTCGACGGCAGGAAGTGTTCCCGCGTAGACAGGTGACAGCAGACAAGCATGTGTGATCTCTCAAGCCAGGGCCTCAAGTCAATCCCTTCTGGACGCTTCCAGTGTACTCAGAAGAGCAGTTTGGTGCCGAGGGGGCGTGCTCTGCCCGGGATCTCCCTCCAGGGGTCCTGTTTGCATCTTGTCTTCCTCCTGGGCCTCCGAGCACACGTGGGCTCTACTGTCGGGGGCTGGCAGACCGCTCTGTTTCCGAGGCGCCCTCTCTCCGGAGTCTGGAGCAGGACACGGCCTTCCCATCCTCCTGGCGGGTGGCAATCCTGCACAGGCTGGGGGTGCGGTGGGAAGGTGCATGGCTGAGTCTAGAGGTCCCCCGAGCACCACCAGGGAAATCCTGGGGACAGTTGCGGGGAGGCTGACGCCACCAGCCTGGACATTGAGTTGAGTCCTCGGTGAAATGCAAGAGCCACCGGAGTGTGGGATGGACAGGCCATGGGGGCAAGTCGGGGGGGGGATGGGAGAGCACCCACTCCCTTGGAGACTCAGGAGCCATGGCAGGAGCCTGTCCCTGGACACAGCATTTCCCAGGCCTACACTTAGTCGATGGACAAAGCTCTGCTGTGGCCGAGGTGGGGAGGTCAGGGCTGGGTGCGGGGCACGGCCGGCCCTGACGCCGTCCGGGTGGTTAGTGCAGTCCGGGTGCAGGAAAGGTGGTCTCATCTCAAGTAGCTCAAGGCCCGAAGCCCTTCCCTTCCCAGCACTGTTTTAGCCAAGTCTCTAGGGGTCGTCCCTGCAGTGAAGTCCACGCGAGCCCCTCCGGTGTGGTTGTACCAGCTCTGCGTCTCCACGGCCCTCAAACACTTCGGCTCTGAAGCAGTTCAGAGATAAGCTCCCGGGCAGAGGTCAACTGGGCGAGGCGGGTGTAGATTAGTCCACCTTCATTTCTTGGGTTCGGGTTCGTAAGTCGAGCTGTGGAGGAGGGGCCGCCCAGCATTTTCCTGGGCAATCTCCCGGCGCTGCCTGAGGCCACCGGGCTCCACGGGTGACCCGCACCTGCCGCTCCGGAGCGTGACTCCGACTGGCAGCTGATATGTGACGTCCCGTTTGCGATCTCCATCCGTGGCATCTTGACACGTCCAGCACATGTGTCCCCATTACAGTCCCTTGGGGGACGCTCAGCGGTGGGGGTCACCGTCCGTCTCTGAGCGTCTGCTGTGTGGCTGCCATGCTCCCTAAGGTAAATTTCAAGAACTCCGAGCCCCAAAATTAACGGGTGTTGTGAGGATGCAGGGAAAGAGGAGCCCTCCTGCACGGCTGGTGGGAACGCAACCTGGTGCAGCCACCCTGGAAAATAGTGTGGACGGTCCTCCAAAAGTTACAGATAGAGCTACCCTCCAACCAGCAGTTACACTACTAGGTGCTTATCCCAAGGACACAACGATGCTGATTCGAAGGGGCACAGGCACCCCGATGTTTACAGCAGCGCTCTCGACAATAGACAAAGTCTGGAAAAGGCCCAAATGTCCATCAACTGATGAATGGATAAAGAAGATGTGGTTTATATAATCACCGGAGTATTACTCTGCAATGAAAAAGAATGAAATCTTGCCATTTACAACAACGTATATGGAGCTAGAGGGTATTACTCTGAGTGCAATAAGTCAGGGTAAGACAAATTTCACTCACGGGGGAAGGGGAAGAAAAATAAGATAAAAGCAGAGGTGGAGATAATCCATAAGAGACTCTTGACTACAGAGAACAAACTGCGGGTTGCTGGAGGGGAGGGGGGTGGGGGGCTGGGCTAAATGGGGGATGGGCATTCAGGAGGGCACTTGCAGGCATGAGCACCGAGTGTCATATGTAAGCGATGAGTCAGTGGGTTCTACTCCTGACACCATTATTCCGCTACGTGTTAACTAACTCGGAGTTCAATAAAAAAGAAAAGAAAAAGAAAACAAAATAAAAGAACTTGCTTAAAATGTGAAAAAGAAAAAGAACACGGAGCCCCTGGGGTTAGATCAGGCCATTCCAATGCCTACCCCGCCAGCCAAATGCGTCTTTGGCTGTGTCCTTGGGATACAGCCACAGACGGGAGCTTGGGGACAGTAAGAAAAGAGACTTAATAAGCAGAAGCAGGAGTGTCAGCACCGGGGCATTTGGGGCACGTGGGATGAAAACTGGCACCAGCGCAACAGCCGAGGGCTCCTGGGGCCCCCGCCACACCCCTGACGGGGGAGTCTAACGTCTGTGGGCGTCCCAGAGCACGGGCCCGTGGCTCCCGCCCCGCATACACGGCAGGCTTTCCGGGTGACCTGGCCCCGCGTCCCATGGCGCGTGAAGAGGAGGGCGTCCTGACTGGCGGAGACCCGCACGATCGAGGGCTCCAGCTGTGTGCCTCGGCCTCCCCGGCTTGGTGACAGCCGCACAGGCTGTGTCTGGGCCTCTCGAGCGCAGGCCAGCAGCAGACGGGACTCAGGACAGGCCAGGGTGACGCCCTTCTACACGTTCGGGGAGCTCCCCCTAGAAGTCTGGGCACATGGGGAGACTGGTGATCTGGGGTTGGAGAGGGAAGGCCTCGGTCCCGCGCGGCTCACCCCTGCGCCCTGAGCTGGAATCTGCAGGCTGTGCAGGAAGGCGGGGTGTGGTTCCCGGGCTGGGTGCTGTCCGATACCCCTGGGCTTTCCGGTCTGGCCCAGGACCTGCCTGAGGACCCTTGATCCTGACTTTCTCTGGGACTCTGGCCTTGGGCTTCGTGCACCTGCAACTCAGTCAGTCACTGGGCCTCTCCACTGGCCCCCCAGGTTTGTCAACCAGGCCGCCATCACACAGGTCGCTCCCAGAATGCTCAGATCTGTGAGCAGGTGGACCCGAGGCTTCCTGAGCCATCAGACTGAGCCGTGTGTCTCGGCTCTGCCGTCGGGCAAACCTACAGACGCTGCCCGTCACGAGGAGCAAATACAAGGACAAGTCACGTTTCAAGTGCCTGGAAAGGCACTGCCATCAGGCCTGGGAAATCAGGGCCACTGCTCTGGGCACCTCACTTTGGGGGCCACTAGGGCATCTCCCCTACTCGCCAAGCCCAGAAGGTCAAGGGGTCATGCCAACCAGAGCCCCACCCCACTTCCAGATCACGTTCCTGGTGCAGGAAAATAGAAAGTTCCCTCCCGAATGACCCTGCACCCACTTCCAGGGCCCGTTTGCTTCTGACCCGGGGACCGGATCCCTGCCATTTGCACACCTTGGCCCAAGGAGCGGGGAGAGAGGCTGTGGGTGTGGACTCAACTGGCCGTGTGGGCTGGGTGCACGTGAGGCCCCTCTCTGCACAGGACCGAGCTGGGCAGGGAGAGCAGGGGACGGAGTGCAGGCTGGAGGCCGGCAGGGGCGGAGGGCCTGGCTGTGCACGCGTGGCACCAAGAAGCGGTCGTTCTCAGTGGTCGTGTTATTGGACTGTGATGTGCAGGGCTCTAACAAGTCTGGAGTTGTTTTGCGTCTAGGAATGTTATCCATATGGCAGAGAGAGGTGGGGGAGGGAGGAAGAGAGGGTGGAAATGGAGAGGGGGAGGAGGGAAGATGAGAGAGAACCGGCCTCTCCTTCTGCGAAGGCACGCCACCAGAACCGGCCGGAGCCGGAGCCGGAGATGCGGCACAGAGGTCAGTCCCCGGCTGTAAAACCAAACTGATTGAGTAAGAGCAGGGCAGTTAAGGTTGGCTTATTTGCTCTGTCTGCTGGGACGCAGGATTCGGGGCGAGAGGGCAGCCGGCCCCAGGGCTCAGACCACGGCCTCGCCTGCTCAGTGTTTGCATGACCTATGCCTCTGCTCTGGGCCCAGGGAGACCAGCGCTGGCTTCTTGTCCTGATATTTACTTTTAACTTGTTCCCTTTGGCTTGCTCCAAATCCCAGGGCACCAATGAGCTCTTGCAGGCCCGACGCCTCCATGATCCCTCCCGCGTTAGCTACAACCCAGCTGAGCTTTTAGGACCTGTATTAGCTATCTGTTGCTGCGTAACAAATGATACAAAAGCCTCGTGGCTTAAAACAGTCATAAAGACGGATTATCTTAGCTTTTCTGGGAGCGACCCAGCTGGTGGTTCTGGCTGAGCACCTTTCATGAGGTTGCAGTCAGGAAGCCAGTGGGTTATGCTTGGTTCTGGTTTGGGGGCTCTGCCCCCAGGTGACCCCCAAAGCCGGGGAAGCTACTGTGGGCCACTGGGCAGGAGTCTCACCTCTGCCTCCTGGGGCCTCTCCACAGGCCTGTTTGGGTGTCCTGACAGCATGTGTCTGACTTCCTTCAGAGGGAGAGACCAGAGACACAGCCAGCAGAAGTGACTTAGAAGTCACAGGGGGCCACGTCCATGTTCGTCTGTCAGTCATGAGGACCGGCCATGAAGCGTTGTGGGAAGGGCCCTGGGAAGGTGTGAATTGCAGGAGGCAGGACTCAGAGGCCCATGCGGAAGCCCGCCCAGGTCTAGGAGCCCGCGCGCCTCCGGCCAGCCAGCTCCCAGTGCACTGACTCTTGCTAATGTAGAGCTGAGATAATTTGGCCTTCGTGGTTCATCCAGCAAACACCTGTAAGCACATTCTCTGCGTCGACACGTGGTGGTTACCGGCGACCTGACCACCTCACAGACTGGTAGCGAAGGTGATGCTCACACTGGAAGGCGCTGTGTCACTGCAGTAACAGGTCCCCGAGCGGGCCTGGGCCGGTCCGGGAGTCAGAGCAGGCTGTCGAGCATGGGTAAGGCCCAGCTAGGTCTTGAGGGATGCGTAGGAGGTCGCCAGGCAGGGGGAGGGAGGGCAGAGGAACAGCCTTCCAGGTGGCAAAGCCGTGTGGGAGGTGCAGGGCCCGAGCGGCCTGGGGTCAGGCTGGTACCCAGGATGCTGGGCGCTGCCTGGTGAAGCCCTCCCCCCAACACACACTCGGACTGGAGAACCCCCCAGAGCCATGGAGAGCTTCACATCCTTGGAACGTGTGCTCTTACGCGGGCAGATGCCAAGGCTGTACTGGTCTGTTACCGCAACAAAGAAGCTCATTGGAAAGTTCTGGCAGGTTAGGCCTGGAGGACCTGGCTGTGAGTTACAACAGCAGGAAAAGACAGAAATAGTTTCCACGACTGGAAAAGATTGTTTCATGCTCTTCCCTATAGGTAAACGGGATTGCATGGTTGCTCACAGACAGGGTGCGCAGGGGTGTGTATCTGCACGCCCGTGTGCCATTTCCTTTGTTTTGGAAAAGCGTGGCGCCCGCAGGGATGAGCGCACGTGACCGCAGGCGTGCCCAGACCCGAGAGTCTGAAGGCCGTGTTCCAGGTACATCCAGCACCCCGTCAGGTCAGGTGCACTGCGCCTTGGATGGTGCGGGAGGACACTAGGCGGGCTGTTTAGTAATCCGTGCAGCTTGAGAGGTTTGCTCCATTGCCGTGTTTCAGGTTCTCTGGGGCGGAGACTCTGTGCTCAGCCCCTCCCTCCCGTCCTGCCCCTGGAGAGGGTCTCTGCAGGGGCGTCTGAGACGGGAGAGGAAACAGGAGCTGGAGCTCCTCCCTACGCTTTGCTCCCCTGGATCCTCAGTCTGCGGGTATCGCCCGCCTTCCCCCTCCTCCCTCTCCACCATCCCTCCTGCCGTGCTCCCCTCTCCCCCTGCCCCAGTGATCCCGGTCTCCACGTTCCTTGGACCTGTAGGGTGGGGAGTGGAGGGCTGAGCTCACACCTGGATCTCACCCAGGATGAAGAGGAGGCATGCAGGCAGGCAGGCGCGGGCAGGGTGCGCTGGGGGCCGGGGAGGAGGCGCACCAGGGCTACGCTTGAGGGTTGGCAAAGGGAGGTAATGTCAGATGATACTCCGTTCCAGCCCCGGAGCAGTTTCCAGGAGTGGAGGGGGCCTGCGCCAGCCTCTCAGGTCACGTCCCGCTGACAGTAGGAGTGTGAACTGCTGGGAGAGGGCCCAGAGCCCCCCCACCCCCGCCCAGTGCCGCCTGGCTCTCAGCGGGCTCACCCTCCACACCACTGGGGTGAGTGCCCGGGCCGCAGCCATGGGCGGGGGTGTGCAGATAGAGCCCAGGCCCTGCAGCCCTTGCCCAGCAGAGGCAGAGGAGGGTGGGGAGAGGTGCCAAGGTGGTGGGCCTCTGCCCTGCGTCTGTGGACCCCAGCTGAGGGCTCCAGCTTCCATCCCAGACTCAACCGGGGCTCGGCGGTCCCCTGCCACCCAGCCGGGGTGCGGCTGCTGACTCTGCGCCCCGCGAGTGGAGGGGCCGGGCCTCGCTCACCTTCACGCTCTAGGCCCTGTCTGCTCCGGGTGGCAGGCCCGGTGTTGGAGGCGGAGACCCTGGCCTCTGGACACAGTCTCCCTAAGTAGCTGTGGTTTGACAGCACGGCTCGTGGCCCGGACACCCACGCAGGTCACTTCTCTTGCTTGGCTGAGCCTTTCCATCCGACATCTCTAGAGCACCCACAGTGCTACTCCAGTTTTGGTCTCGGTAGATAGGACTTGAAAGATGTCTTCTGAATTGCACATTTTTTTCTGGGTCTGGGTCATTTCTTTACTTTTTTCAAAAACAGACTTTCTTTAGTGCAGCTTTAGGTCCACAACCACCTCAGGTGGAAAGTGAAGATTTCCCGTTCTCCCTCGGCCTGTCGTCCCATCAACATCCCCCACCAGTGCGGGACGGTAGTGCGTGAACCATCACCCCCCGTCCACGGCTTACATTAGACGGCAGTCTCAGTGATGCCCGTCCTGGGGGTTTGGACAACCGTACAATGACACGTATCTGTTCTGGTATCACACACACGGCCCTGGAAACCCCGTGTTCCACCTCTCCATTCCCCGCCCCCCACGCCGGCCCCTGGCAGCCCCCCGAGCTCAGCTCTGCCTTTTCCAGAATGTCCTAAGTTGGAATCACACAGTATGGAGCCTTTTCAGATCGGCTTCTTTCACTTAGTCATAGGCACTTAAGATTCTTCCATGTCTCTTCGGGGCCTGAGAGCTCGCTCGTTTCTTTTTAGTGCTGAATACCTGACTGTCTAAACGCACACAGTTTATTATTCATTTACCATCAAGAAGAGCATCTTGGTTGTTTCTCAGTTTTGGCAATCGTGAATAAAGCTGCTGTGAGCCTCCGTGTGCACGGTTTTGTGTGTGGACATAAATGTTCAACCCCTTTGGGCAGATACCAAGGAGCATGACTTCTGCAGGATGTAGTTTGGTAAGAGACCGCCAAACTCCTCCGAAGCGGCCGCACCGTCTGTGCTCCATGGGTTGAGTCCCTGCTGCTCCCCGTCCTCGCCAGCGTCCGGAAGGACCCGGAGCTCAGCGCCCTGACTGGTCGCCGTGGGATCTCCGTGTTTGAACATGCACTTCCCTAGTGACCTACGACCTTGGGCACCTGTGCCTGTGCCTGGCACCTGTGTGTCTTCTTCGGTGAGGCGTCCGTTTGCATCTTCCGTCCATTTAACTAGTTTGTTCCTTTTCTTACTGAAAATTTTAAGGTTTTTTCATTGTTTTTGGTAAATTTTGGTTAATAGCCTTTTATCAGATGTGTCTCTCCTATTTTCTCCCAGTGTGTGGAGTCTTCCCATTCTCGAGGCAATTTTTAATATTTTCCTTTATATTTCCCTATTTCCTTTTTCGTATTTTCCAAATTGAGACTCCATCACATATTTTCCTAAAGAAGTCCTGGTCAGGACACTTGAGCAAAATCTTAACTTGGGACCCACAGATGGGCTCGCGAATATCCCCAAACCTCCTAGCTTGTGCGGGTGTGTATACATGTACACATGTTCTTGGGGGGAGAGGGCCTGTGGCTTCTACTGGAGTCTCTAAGTACTCATGACTTAAGATCATGTACCTGGACCTGAGGAAACACTTGTATCATCCTTAGACTTGTGGTTGGTTCTGGACTTGTTCAAATATGCAGGCAAAAATCGAAACTCCTTTGGATCTAGAAGGTTCTAGAGTCTTCTGGACTGAGGGAGATTTTCTTTGAGAGGATACTCCTCTCATGAGAATTAGGTTCAGTGGACAAAGGGACAGTATTCTTTCATAGGTGTTCATGATTGCTGGCTAAGGAAAGCCCAAGTAGGTGGAGACATCATTCACTTTGAACCCCTTGGACTTATAAACACAACGAAGACCAGTTTCATCTCTAGGGACAGGTGGGCGGGAATTTAAACTGATGAGTATGATGAAGACAAACGTAGGAGGAAGTCTACTTTGTCTCCCTGCATCTGTTACGGAGATTGACGGATGGAAGCCTTAATTAGGCATTTGGTGATGTTTGTAAAATTAACTGAGTAATCTGAGAGTTCTATATGTATTTAATAATCAAGTACAGTGCTGGATCTGCATATAGAGAAGAGCACTAAACACAGAGCAGGTCTCACTGGCACAAACGTAACCGGTCACCTGACTCGGCTGAGGAAAGGTCTTACAGACCCAAAGGTGAATTAGTGACGCTGGCTTCCCACTGACTGCTAGAGTCTGTCCAGGGGCTTTGGTTTCCCTTACCGCCTTGGGTGCATTATCGTAAGACTGAGCATTGAGTTTAAAAAGACTTTCCCAGGCAGAGACCAACTTTGCTCAAAATATAGAATTTCTTTCACTGAAAGAAATTAAGAAAACTCCCTTACTGAATGGACCCTGACTACTTTAAGGCAGACTGAAAGGTTAGCAGACATATGCCAATGCTAGTATCATATACATGACATCTTTTGGCTCCATCAGTGATTACTCAGTGCTGACCCAAGGAGTTCTCTGTATCAGAATTACTAGGAGGGGATGTTTACAAATGTAAGTCATCAGCCCTCACTCTTACCACTCTTCCCCCCAAGATACTGCGTCAGCGAAATGGGTATTTGCATGGGGAGGAATTAGGGGAGAGGTCCACGTACCTTTATATAATTTTTAAAACCACCCCTTGTGATTCTGGTGCTCAAACTAGTTTTAGAACTACTGGGCTAGATCATCAAATGGCCTCAAATACAGATGTAGTTTCTGAAGTGTTCATTCCAGCTTCTGAGTTTTATTTTCTCCCTTGAGTAAACCAGAAGAAGATACAGTTTTTGATAAAAAAAAAATCATTCCATTATCAGCATTTGAACTTGTCTCTATAACTTCAGGTGCTGATCAAGGTAATTCTGGAAGGAATGATACTCTATAGAACATCTCTAGAAATGATCAGAAGTCTTGCTTTCTGACTTTTTACATCATGACTGTTGGTGTTATCTACACTTTTGACTTTGCATTTCCAAAGTTAGAAACGGGAGATGCTTAAATTAAAATCGGAAATGAGTCAGCTGTGTCTCCCTCTCTGCCCCTTGCCTGCTCACAGTCTCTCTCAAAAATAAACAAACACTAAAAAAAAAAGGAATCTGAAGTGCATTAGGATGCTTGGCTATCAGCCTTACTATTGTATCCAGAAGTGGCCAATAACTATTTCTGATTACACTGCATCCTAAATGGTTTCAGAAGATTCACAAAACTTGACCTTATAATTCAATCTTTCTCTTACTCACCAATGAATTTCAAAGGTTTGGTTATTTGTGACTTTTAGAAACTTTTGTGAGGTCTGCATTCTCTCCTTGCTGTACCAGCATTTCCTGGCAAATGTCCCCCAAACATCCACCAGCCAAGAAATCTTTGAAGGTGATTATGTGTGTGCTTTTTTTTTTTAATTGTATAATTCATTTATACAGAGACATCATTTGGATCATCTATTTACAGTCTGTTTCAATTTTCATTCCCACTGGCCAGATATGGTTCACATAATAGCCAACCTTTACTTGAATTGATCACCATGAGAAATCCACCACGACACAGGGCTTAAAGCCTGGCCTCATCCGAACAAGAAACATTTTACAGTGAAAGATTTTCAGTCTTTTCCCCCTCTTATGAGTAAACCCATCAAAACTGATCCAATATGGTCACATTTTCACACATTTGTTTCTTTTCAAACCCATAAACCAACGCAAATAAAATTCACTTCCCCCAAACCTTCTACAACTTACTACACACCATCGAGTTTAGCTTTTACTATCTCCTTTCACATTCTGGAATAACCAGACATTTTTAAGACAAAACTACTCTCTTAGGCCCTCTTTTTTTTTTTTTTTTTTAAACTTATTACCAGTCAATGGTCTTCTCTCTTGCTTTGCGGACAACACTAAAACTTTCAATAGAATCCTGATGGCAGTTTTCTTTCTGTAACATGGGGTCTTTTCATGTGTGGTCTCCACCCTGCAGGCTACGCTTTAAAAACTGCAATTTTCTTAATTGGCTCAAAAACAGTATGGCTTGGTTTCACTTGGTAAAGTCAATGATTGAAAAAAAAAGATATATATATATATGTATATATATACACACACACATACATACACACACATTTTTAATCCAAGAAGAAAAATACTTTAAAGACATGCCAATTGAAAAGGCAAAAGCATTGAAATAAAAAAATAAAAGCAAATACTAAAAACTACTTTACAAATTAAAAAAAAAATTAAATACTTGGCAGGTTAAATTGATGAAAAATGAGGAATGTGCAGTGAAAAACAAATATAAAACATTCCAGTTGATAAAATGGAAGACTTAAATGAAGTCTTATGGTTTGTTTTCCAAAGAATTTATGTTCAGTGTAAGTTCTGAAATATTACAAACATATTAGACATAGATTTTAGGTGCATGTTAAGTTTATCAAAGAAAACACTGGTAAAAACCCAGTATTTGGAAAACTTTAGGTTTTAGCAAATATTGTAAATATCACAATTGGTTGGCATTAAAAGTCATGATGAATGCAGAATAAAGAGAAAATCCATTTCATAAATATTTCGTTTGATTAAAAATACCAGGTTTGTATGTTCTAAATAATCTGAGAAAAACACTTAGAAAAAAGGGGGGGGGCAACAGTTTAACAGTAATCTGCTCTATCTTTAGCTGCCATTAAAAACAAAAGGGGGGGGGACAACAAGCAAAAGCAACCCAAACCAGAGAACGCCAGGACCGTCCTAAGTGGCCCTGGGCGCTGCCACGCTCACGTTACAGGAGACGCACACTGTACACATTTATAAATAAACAGTCTCTCCGCCAGCTGACGCGCAGCACCTCCTTCACACCAAAGTCTCTTTCTGCTTGCCGCCGAACGGGGCCGGGTCTCTTGCTTTTCGGAAGCCGGACCGCGTCTGCTGCGCTCTCGCCCCCCTAGCGTCGGCCGCCCTGCGCCCCGGGGAGCCGCACCCCGGAGCGGCTCCGTCGCCCTCCCCCCGGGGGACAGTGGACGCCCTTCTCGGGGCAGGGACGTTCTCCTCCCCCTCGGCGGGCGGCCGGCAGGGGGCGCCGGCGGCGGGCCGGAAGGGCGCGATGGCGCTGCGGATGCAGTTGAACCACTGCTGCTTGTGGAACACGTCGTTGGCCTGCAGGGTGTGGGACTGGCCTGGACACGGGTCTTGGGAGCGAACTCGGAAGATGTTTTTAGCTAGAAGAATAAAGAACGTAAACAAGACTTTTAAAAAGTAGATTGGAAATAAAGTCATCACACAGTCTTCACACGCGTGCTAGTAGTTGTGTCACACACGCACGCCTGGTAGTCAGACACATGACACGAGGCGTGCATGCGGCGTCTCAGATGCGTCCGCAGGGGTGGGAGCTGCACGGCGCCTCACTCAGTGGGCGCAACAGGTGCAGGAAAGGGAATCGGTCATTTCAGATGTTTCGTGTGGGGACGGAACTCTTAAGAGATTCAACCTCCATTCGCGTGGGTTCTGAGTTTCTGTGGACTCACACTGCCGCCAAGCCTGCATCCATACCTTTGTCTGAGTTGCCGAAAGCCCCTCGGAAGGAGCCCCCCATGCGCACGTCTCCGTCCTGCAGGTCTTCCAAGACCAGCTCTTGGACAGGGATCGGCTGCCGATAAACCTGGTAAAAGTGACGCTCATTTCGTGTAACAGGCCGAGTCAAAACCAAGATGTCTTGAAACAGGAATATGTGAAGTTTCTGGAGAAACAAGAAACAAATACTTCCTCAATGTGGAACTTGGTGATTGTAAGTGCTTGAAATCCACCATTAAAATGTCTTGTGTCAATATTATTAACTTTGTCAAATTTATTTCCTATCACTCCCTACAAATGACCTCATAAAGACAGTGACGTCAAGGCTCTGCACGTCCTGCACGGAGAGCCGCTCTGACCTCAGACTGCAGAGTGAATGCCGCGCAGCACAGAGACAGTGCACGCAGCAGGGACAGGACCAGAAGGCCCAGCACAGGACTAAGCTCCTGACACGGTAAGGGTAAATGCGGGCCGCGGAGAAGGTCTACGGTCCTCTCTCGTCCCACACAAAGGGAAGCCTTTACAGAACAATTAGGCCTCATGACAGAAATCAGAGAGTTCAGGTTTCAACTTTTTCTAAAAAGAACCTCAACTTATAAACTGGGGTTCTCGGGGTGGGGTGGATGGGGGACACAGGGGGCGGGAATTAAGGAGGGCACCTGCAATGAGCACTGGGTGGTGCAAGGAGTGTTGACTCCTGTACTGTGTACCTGAAACCAGCATACATTGCCTGCTAACTCCTGGGACTAAGGTAAAACCTGAAAAAATTGTGGCTTCTTTCTGAAAAGCACATAATGAAACAAAAGTACCATTGCACGCTTATACTTCGTTCTGCAGGCACTTTTAGAATTAATATTTGAAAAAGACGTTTGCTTTCATTCCATCTGCTGTGGAAATGGGTTCGGTAGTGCTAAAAGTCACTTCCATCACTGTAGAGTCTTCAAAACTTTTTCTGAAGGACACGCTTTATTAGGAAACTGGTAATTTATTCGCAAAGGAACTCCTGGCCAAACAGGTTGATGTACGCTTCAACACGAAAGAATCAACTACTAACCATTTATTTGACACCAACCTGTCACCACAGAAACCAAGGTTCACACAGTTGTTAACGTAAAATAAGAACCAGTGACCCTTCCTCGTGTGATGCCTTTACCTTACAAGCCCGCTTCATAATTTACGCAGAAGAAACGAAACCCAGGGGGAAGATAAAGGCAAGAGCCCCCGGTGCCAGTGTGCAAACACACTCACATGCCCGCTTTTACTCTTCAGCTCCCCGTGGCACAGCAGCGCCCTGCTCGCTTCGATCCTGGGGTCCCTCTGCTTCTCGTCCAGGTACTCCAGCTTCTCGAGGTAGTAGCGGCACTCCGACTCGCCCTTCTTCAGGTTGATGTCAGAGAGGACCCCTTGTATTATCAGGGTCTACAGATTGGCAAGACATCAGGGAGACACTGTCAGCACATTAACTCTGTTTTCACCCAGGGCTGGAATGTTACAGGAGAGGCTGAAGCTTGATGGACCCTAGAAATCAGATCATTCACTCAGTCCTTTCATTTTACAGACGGAAAAATAGCCTCAGCCAAAGTGGGTGACTTGCCCGAAGTCACACAGGTGGCTAGCGGGAGGCTCAGGGCTCAGAATCCAGTCTTCGAACGGAAATATAAACCTAAAATGTGTTACGTCTCTTTACTGCTTAGTGCACTACGTGCTGGGGGCCTACACAGCTCAATGTCTCAGCGTGTGGCCACATGCACAGAGTTGGAGAGCGTCACTGCGCACCTGCTGTCTAAGGCAAGCTAATACATCAACTGGAAAAACATGGAATCTTTGACTGGACTCACAGCTTCCTCCAGGAGCTGAACGTCAGGGTGGTCTTTTGGAGTGTGTCTCAGAATTTCTTTTAACAGCAAGGGGTACTTGACCAGGCGACTTCGAGGAATATCTAGGAAGCTCCACAGATCTAGTTTTCGACTGAAGGGAGACTCAAGACACCGTTGGAGGAAGTCCTGCACTCTTGGATCCTGTTTCTTTTGATCCAGAAGAGCTTTGGCCGCCAGCTGGTTACTACAGTAGCCTTTGTAGGCATTCAAGCCCGGCAACTGGAGAGCAGGAAGAGAGGACACAGTGCAGTAAGTTCCTGTTATGACGCAGCCATTAGGAAGCCCGTGAAAACAAGCACAAACTCCCACTAACTCGTGCCGGTCCCAGGAGGCTGCGAAGCCCTCCCCGCGGACGCTGACGGGAGCAGGACGGGGTCCTGGGCCGGCATCAGAGTGTCCCTTCCTGCTTCCCTAGAACTCGGCTAAATCCAACCAAAGACGCAGGACCTCTACCTTCTCCCCGCCTCAGCGGACGCTCATCTGCTACATCCCCAGGGCTCCCGAGTGTCCCTCGACCACGGGTACCACCAACGCTGAGGCTGCTCGTGCTCCCGACTACCTTCTCACTAGACCGTCAGTGTAGAGGCGCCTCTGCTCACTGCAGCCCCGGGCCCCCCACAACAGCCCCTGCCACCTGGCAGGCACGCCAATGCCAATCGAAACAACTAATGTGGGAACTGTGTCCAAAGAGGATATTTTTAAAATAAAACCGTATTAGTCATAAGGTATCTTTTTAAGCAAAGACTGTTAACTTCTTACAGCTACATAACTTTGTTCAGTTTTAACGCCTTGTGTGTTTCCAGAATTCACTTGGCGGACCCAGCGGTCTGGGGCTCGCCACGGATGACGGGACGGCACACACGTGAAAACTATCGGTGTGAGCAACTCACTACGCACCCAGTTCACCAGAATGTGACCGATCTGCCCCACTGTTCCACCAGGTTTCGTTGCTTCTGCTATTCTTGCCAACAGATCTGAAGTGCAAAAGGCAGAAATACCAATAATTAATTTATTTAAAAAATAATTCTGCATTAAATTAGAAGTTTAGGTTCAAAATAACTTGTGCTGATGGTGTTCAGATACTACTGAAAATTAAATGGCGCGTCCTACCTTCATGGAGAGGTATGTAAGCGTCCAAATCACCAAATATCTGGGTGAGCTCCTCTTCTGACATAATAGACAGCTTTAACATGGGGTCATGGTAGGCCTATCAGAGGAAGAAAAGTGGGTCACGCCAAGCGATCAAGCAAATAAAACATGACGAGAGCCCTCCTTGCCCACAAGCATGACTAACTACATGAAAGCTAGCGCGGATTCTACTTGTTACACGTAAAACAAACTAAAGTACATGTTAATACTCAAACAGGCCCCTTTACTGATACTCATATCTGAAGAGATTTGAAACTATATAAGAAGGTTTTATCCTTTATAATTTGTTAAATAAAAAAATTTTAAAACTAGAGCACATGATAAAAAGTTACTGACTGACCTTTCTTGCAAGCTTGAGATCCTCGATTAAATCCTGTTCACCCCGGGACATTTCATATATTGCCTAAAAAAAATCCAGCAAACACTGTAGGTCATTCCTTCCTTTGAGAAAGGAAAATTATATACAGTTGATACTTATCATTCATGATTAACTCATGTTATGAACAGCGCTTTATAAAGCAACTCTGTCCAAAAACCAGAATTCAGAGCGGAATCTCCGAACGAGGCTGCCACCAGCTTTGGATGCTGACGCCACCAGGGACGACTCACGTGACCGCCCCATCCCAGTGCTGCTTGGCATGTGTTATCAATCACCACTCAAGTGCAACAGTGCAAGCTCGTTTTGGCTTAGGCATCAGTTCCTTTTCCGACAAAACCACACGTTTAAAAAACAAAGACGACGTTTTGGTATGAGCCAACACGTGTGGCTTTGCTTCGAATGCCAGCTCACCTCCTGACGTCTGATCTCTTTGGTACTTAAAGACTCCTTTGTGCTGACATCCAGCATCTCGGACCACAGTGCACTGCTTCTCCTTTTGGAAGGTGTGGGGACTGTTGATCTGCTCGACGGCTTCTGGGCAGAAGCCGGGGATCTGCTGTCACCACGATGGGTAAAGGACTTAAAATTAAAAAAAAAAAAAAAAGATGTGAACAAAAGAGAAGATTTAAAGGAGATAGTAATTATTCTCTTTCTTCCTTAAAATTAAAAAAAAAAAGACAAATTAAAAACAAAGTTCTGAGATTTCTCAATGCATAAAACAATCATTTGTCCAAGCCTCAATATATCATTGTAAAATATTATCAGTTAAAATCACCTTCTGGGGATAAAAACTATTTAAGACTCTGATTTGACATAAGACGTAACTTAACACAATGGGGTTACATAAATACTGCTGTGGTAAAAATATTCCTCAGCACATTAAAAAAATGTATGTTTAAATATAATAGTGCAAAACTGTTTGTACAACTCAAAGGAAAACGCAACTGAGGCTTCTCTGCAAAGTCCCCTTCCTACATCGCTCACCTCCCAGCTTACCTGAATTGTTTGACCAAAGCGCCGGACCGCTCCATTTCTTACAGGAGAGATCAAGTTTGCCAAGGATGTGACCCGAGCAAGAGGTCGGACTCTTTTATTGCTTGGCTCCTGCAAAAAAAAAAAACAGGTTATGCTAAGTGTGTGTTCCGGTGTAATGGCTTCCGACAAGTTTGGACAGAGTTGAACACTCTCAAAAAAACCAGTATTTGTACATTAAACAACACAGAAATCTGAAACTCTGGAAACGAATGTTGTCCTTTTTTTAAAGTTTATTATTTTATTTTAGAGAGTGTGAGACACCATGCGTGCGTGTGTGCTCAAGGGAAGGGCAGAGGGAGAGAGAACCTCAAGCAGACTTCATACTCAGCCCAGAGCTCGATGTGGGGCTCGATCCCATGACTCTGGCCAGGGTCATGACCTGAGCCAAAATCAAGAGTTGGACACTCGACTGGCTGAGCCACCCAGGTGCACCCTGAATGTTGTCCTTTATTGTTAAAATGCTGAGAACACTACTGAGTAACAGTAAATTATTAAAAAAAAACATGGTATGAGAAAGGCCAGTTGGATATCACTTTGAGAACAGAACAAATTTTATCACTGACAAAAGAAAAACTAAAATGAAAACAAAGAAACCAGATTCCAGAATCCCATAGAGTTTTTTAGTTTAATGTAGAGTCACTTTAAAAAAGTACTGGATTATTATGAAAAATTTCAAACATACACAAAAGTGAAAAATAGCACAGTGGATCCCACGCACTTATTTCTCAGCTTCGACAGTTTTCGGTGTAAGAATTTTTTTCATCTATTGTAAAGCAAACCCCAGACACTGTATCATTTCATTCTTAAATACTTCAGTTAGAGAACAGCTTCCAAATGAACACCTCAGCCCTGGAATGGGTCAACTCTGACGGCAGAGTGTCCCTGTCACGGGAGGCATTCAGGCAGAGGCGGGACAGTGGTTTGGAGAGCACTTGCGCTCTGGAATCAGGCGGACTGGGCCCAAATCCTGCTCTGGCACTCGCCAGGGAATATCTTGGGCCTCAGTTTTCTTATCTGTAAAATGGGGTTCATGTTAGACCTTCTCTCCTAGAATTGTTAAGAAGATTAAATAAATTTATGTGTAAATGGCTTGAACGAGGGCTGGAACACATTAAATTTTTGTTATTACTAACATCCTGAGAAATATTTCCACTTTGTATACAAATACTGGGATTTGGGAGTAATTAGGTTCTCTCTCAAATATTTAATTTATTAACTTACAGGAAAAATATATACAATTTCAGCAGAAATAGCTTTTGTATTGTTTTTAATAGCTCAGCAAATACCACTTGATATTCAAGCATCTCCAAACTTTACAAATTGCATTATTCTCATTTTCCTGCTAGGAAAATGGAGGCATACCATTAGGTGACTCACACAGCTACTGAAATAACCCTCAGATCACTCCACAGGTCTAGCTTTTACATATCTGAGGGGTATAATTACTTATTTGTACTTGGTGCTTTTGACAACTGTGGCACACTCGACAAAATAACTCTGATGACAGTTCAGAGGACATACAATTAAATATTAACCTGAAAATAAAGTAAAAATAAAGATAACACTTAAAAATTAGCATTTAAAAAGGATAGATGGAACATTCCTTCTAGAAATTCTTTCATATGACTAAAGTCATATAAAAAAAGGAAGGGGTAAGAAAATGGAGTAAAAATAAATCCCCTTTGTGTAACTGAAGAACGAAATGGCAGAAAGAGTTGAAATTCTCGGGAGAGAAGCTTCAGTGATTAGGATATTCAGTGAGGTGATGAGACGGGCCGGCTCCCGCACACTGTCCCAGAAGGGAGTGTGGCCTCCTGAGGGAGTTGTAGAGGGACCCTCCCCCACTAGAATAATCAATCCTAAAGTAAAACTGTGAATATAAAACCACTCACGTGCAAATGGTAAATGAACTAAGAAAGAAACCTCGAGATACGCAGTAAAGTGACAGACACACTGTGTGGCCAAGGACACGTGCGGACGCCTTCACCACGCGCATCTGTGCAGGACGCGAGTGACACACGCGCGGGCAGAGGGTCCGCGGGGCATTCCTTTCTGGTTAGTAAGGACGCACAAAGAGCCTTCTGTCTGAACAGAGATATAATTACCTCCTCACCGAGTAAGACGGGCCAGCGCTAACTAGAGACAAAGCAGCTGTCAGAAAGTTCTGTTCCTTCTTGGAAACAGAGGTCAATTCCTCTTCCCTGTTTGAAGCATAACAAAGGTGACTTCCTACTAAGTCACAAAATATTTAATTTCAATTTAAAACGTCTTTGGAAAGGTGCTCTTCCCAAAGAATTTGATAAGAAAAGTGACTTTGGATGAGAGGAAAAGATTTTTGATACCTATTTTATTAAAAAAAACCAAGGCAATGATAAAACATCCTCGTCTTTATAGGATCAGTTACTGTTCAACTGCTAATTTCAGTTTAAACTACAGAATTTAGATGTGGATAATTAAATGTAAATATATCTAAAGCATCTTCCTGAGCCCGACGCAGACTTCGTACATGTGGTCTAAGCAGGGCGGCGGGTTATCCACGCGGCGGTTAAGTGCGTCCTGCAGCCGTCCCTCCGGAAGGCCGCGACAGTCCTACGAGTCCGCCACATCTATAATGTCTTGGCAGGAGCGCCGGGCGAGCTCAGTCACTAGAGCAGGAGAGTCCAAGTGTCCCGGTAAGTAAGTAAATAAGTAAGGGAATAAGTTCGGCAGGTGCCAAATCAGGAGACGTGGGGGGGGGGGGGGGGGGGGGGGGGGGGGGGGGGGGGAGGACACCTCTGTGCTTTTCACACACGTTTCCGGGGATCCAAAAGTGAAGGACTTACTGCCTTATTAGAAGCACATAGATGATAACACAACACAAACTTTTAACATAAACATTTCAAGAGCATGAAAACTTGTAATAACTTACAAAGTGCAGCTGAAATGTGAAGCCGTAACGCTGCGTACGGCACTTCTGGTTCTAGGGCGCACACACGTATTTGAGGAAAACATCACACAGAAAACTTCTGCGGGAAAGTGACAGGGATTAGACCTTCCTCTACTGTGTTGCAGGGTCACCCTGAAGGCTGGGACGAAAACGTCCCCCCCGAAACACAGGTTAGGGTTTGGCCTAAGTGAGCTACGACCAAAAGGACTGCTTCTCTAGCGGTCCAGACGAACTATCCTAATGGTCTCGGTTTGGTTATTAAGAACCCAAACATGCGCACGATCACAAAACCAGGTCAAAGACCGAGTTCCGAGTTCGTGGAGAACCGCTATCACAGCCCCGCCCGCGCTGCACACACAGGCAGCAGGTCCACATTCGAGGCGAAGGGGGAGGAGGGGAGGCGGCTACCTCCCTCACCACCGCTCAGAGTCAGGCTGACACGACGGTTTCTTGCTGCCCTTACTTTGTTCTGGAGGGCCGTCAACAGTGTTCCGGTGAGCACAAAAAGCTTAAGGAATGAGTGCAGATGGCAAACTGTTCACTCCCCTCAAAAGACAAGCTGAAAATCTACGCGAATCAATGAGAATACCAACAAGTTTTACACACTCAAGAGCTTTCTACTGGAGCCAACCTTTCACCAGGGCCAAAGTTCACGGAGAAGGAAAAATACCCCAATACCCTCTACCATAAATTTACGTTGTTTATTTAAGTTTTAACCAGACTGTCTAGTTTAGCCACGCAATCACATGCATTATTTTAGAATATCTACTTACACTGAGTTTTTCATCAATTTATTTTACTAACCCAGGTGTAAACAGAAAATTGTTAAGATGGATTTAAAGTCTTTTACTGGGATGTACCTTGCAAATAAAAGCAAAAGGACAGAAAAAAATCTGTTGTGAACTCAGGTTTCAGGTTTTTTTTTTTTTTGTAAAAAGGTTTTTTTCTACTAATGATGTCACCAAAGAGGATAGGACAGGAGGGTCTCTTCCACAGTCAACCAAATCAAGGCACTTAAAAAAAACAAACAAAAACAGCACAGTATGGGGTGCCTGGCTGGCTCGCTCTATAGAGCATGTGACTCTTGATCTTGGGGTTGTGAGTTCCAGCCCCACACTAGGTGTGGAATTTACTTAAAAAAAATCATAGTTAAAAAGAAAAAAAACCAGTAGAAATCTGTATATATACTGTCTATATATGTATATATACTGGTTTAATGGATGATTAATCTTCTCTATTTGGCAAGAACTTTGAAATAAGGAAAACAAAAAGAAGAAATTACTTATAAAAAGACAAAAGGTTATGATCACATAGGATTTCTTCCCTTTCTACTTTGTAATAGAAATAGTCAAATTTAATCAGTTATTCAAGGCTCTTATTGCTAGTGCTGAAAACCTGCCAACATTCCTGGTGTTTTTAATCTCCAGAATAAAGGTGTGCCAGTAACATGGCCAGTGTCTGATACCAAACAAAAAAGACTAGTTCTTGAAGGCCCAAATCATGATCGGTTTCAGTATTTACACTGATGACCACGTGGGGCTTGCCCTACAAAGGAAATGCCTACACATTTTGAGAAAACTGAAACATAAAAGCAAAAACCAAACAACCGCAACCAGCCCCAGAGCTCCAGTCCGCCAAACGAGAGCCCGGCCCTCAGTGGGCAGCGGCTGCGGCGCCAGAAGGTGTGTGCATGTACGAGGCGCAGCTCTGCGGAGGCGCACAAGAAGCTGCACAGTGTAAAACGTGTCGTCGGGCCAGTTTTGATGTAAGTACGTGGCCCAAACCCTATCACAAAGGGGATACGACGTGGACAGTCAACTGGGGCCTGCGCTTCGGAGCGCCCGGCTCTGTAGGGAGAGCTTTCCTACTCTTACTTTGGGATCTTATCTTATACGGTAATAAACTTTTGCCTGCTGCTCATTAAAAAAAAAAAAGCATACAGTTCACCGAATACAGGAACACTATTTCTTTTTCTTTCCTTTTTTTAAGTAGGCTCCACACCCAGTATGGAGGCCAAAGCTGGGCCTTGAACCCATCACCCTGAGATCAAGACCTGAGCTGAGATCAAGACTCCGATCGCCAGCTGACTGAGCCATCCAGGTGCCCCCGGGGACACTATTTCTATCACATAAGTAGTAACACAGTATGTACCAGAGAGTGTACGGACTGTCCTAAGCACTGTAAATAGAACAGCCATGTTATATTAAGTCAGCTGTCAAAATTAAGTAAAATGGCACAAAAATCGTGACTTACTTTGATACATGTTCACAAAGGCTTTTAAAAACCACAATAACTTGCGACGATTAAAGCAGAGGGGAGAAGTACCTAAGTAATGATTCAATGGTCTAAATATTTTAACATACTTTCCTTTCCAAAAAAAATTTGCACACAACAAATTAGATGTGGAAAGAAAAATAAAAATAAGCACTAGGTCTGGTAGTATTTTAGTGGCCATTTGCTCCCGAGCGTGAACTCGCAAGCTAAGGGCTTCTTTCCTCTGCCTCCATAAAAGCAGACTAGGGAACCTAAGGGCAGGCCAAAAAGAACCGTGTGCGAGGCATCGGAAATGCGACCAATGTAACCACATTCGGCAGCACGCACGCTTCCAATCTTTTTCTTTTTGTACAAGTTTGTGTACACTCCACCTATCCACACAGCAGCTTCTAACCTGCACCACAGAGCCAGACACATGTCACACTTGCATAAAAACCAGTCACATATTTCAAGACACAGATCAAAAAGTTGAAAATTACGCCGTTAAAAGTCTTACAAGTTCCGTGGAGCCAGCGAAGAACCCTCCCCTCTTACCTCTTGTTCTCTGAAGGACTGGTTGTTAACGTCCAGGACTCGGATAGTCCTCTTAATAGGCAGCGGACCTCCGACCTCGTCGTGGGCCACCATGCTTCCCGGTGCCCCCGGCGCCCCCGGCGCCAGCGCGGCGAGCGAGCCCTACTCGAGCCCTACTCGGAGCGCGGCCCCCGCACGCAGGCTCGTGCTCCGCGCGCCCGGCGCCGCCGCGCAGCCATCCGCCCGGCCCGTCCCGCCGCCGGAGCCGCCCGCGTCTGCCCGCCGCCGAGGAGGCGCCCGGACCTCGGGCGGCGGGGCGGGGCCGCCGCGGACACGTGACCCCGGGGGGCGGGCCGCCGCGCACCTAGGCTGCTCCCTGCTCTCGCGCTAGAGAAAGCCTTCGAGGTAAGAGGTCTGGAATGTCTACAGTAAGGCAGGGTTAGAGGAAACTGGGTTAACGTCCGGCTCGTCCCGATTTGAAAAGCATCCCGAAAGGGCAACGAATGCTCCTCTACGTTACCTAGTCCCGGACTTGGCCACAGACAGGGAAACCCTATTACCCAGTATGGAATTCCACAGGGACAGCTTGACAACTTCAAGTAAGAAAACTAGAATTCGGAGTTAGGTGTAGATACCAAAGAAAAGCCTGCCTATGCAGGGCCCTGTTGGCGCAAGCGTATTCACACGCCTTTCCACTGGTCGCCACCATCTTTTGTCCAGACTGGCAGTGAGCACACTGGAGCTCACTCCGTTCCTAAGGTAATTCTCCCACGGGGCAATGGGGAAAGAACTGGGCTGCCCAGGATGTCCAGGTTCACCATTTCTCAGACTTGGAGGCAGGTATTTTGCTGCATGTTTTAAAAACTTTGTATCTGTGTAATGTGTTTTCTAACAAATACAAAAAAGGTGATTTTATTCTAATAACAGGGTCTTTCTCTATTCTGAACTAACTGATCTTGATAATAGTCCTCCTAAAACAATCACAAGGCTGGGGGCGCCTGGGTGGCTCAGGGGGTTGAGCGTCTGACTTTGGCTCGGATCATGATCTCGCGGTTTGTGAGTTGGAGCCTGGGGCCGGGCTCTGGCTGACAGCTCAGAGCCTGGAGCCTGCTTCAGATTGTGCCCCCCCCCCCCCGCCCCGTTCTTCCCCTGCTCACATTTGGTCTTTCTCTCTCAAAAATACATACACATTAAGAAAAACTTGAGAGTCACAAGACCTACTAAAAATGTCTTGCACTTTATAGAGCAAGGAGGCTCAGAGGTGAAGCAACTTGCTCTAAGTCACACGCCAGTGACAGTCTCTAATTTTGCAGTTGAAAGTCTTTTCTCTGTGGAAAAGCACTGCTTATATTGGTTTGTTCGGTGTGGTAAGAAGCAGATTTTCTTCCTCAACAGAAAGTACTGCATTCTATCTTGAAAGGTAGGATTTTATCTTAACTATATACTACTGTGAATATGATACCAGTGATTTGTAAAATTTCTATTCTTAGGATTTATTAGGCCCAGAGAAGCCTGAGAAGTCTACATAGAAGGCACTATTTTAGATTATGTGGGAGATATAAAAAGTAGGTTTCACATCTGCTCTAAAGTGGTAGCAGACCATTATGTAAAAGCAGGCTACACAGAGAGATAAGTGATAAAAGAGCTTCTGAAAATTCCGAAGCAAGCAGTGCAGCTGGCCAGAAAGCGCCCGAGGAGCTCAGGAGAGCCGCTTCGGCAGTCTTCCGGGCGGAGCTGGGGCTGGGGAAGATGTTATCCGAGCAGTGCCCGGAAGGCCACATGATGCTCTTCACAGGACCAGGGAAGGGAAGAGTGCAAGTGCAAGGAGCGCACTCCCCGCCTGTGGTCGTGGCTGTGGGGAGAGAGGTGAGCAGGGGGTTTCACCGAGCAGGCGAGACACCGTGAACGTTATGCTGTAAGCTGGTGCTTCAGATGCTCTGAAAGAGGCCTGGACACGTGATGCAAAAATAACAATCCAGGAACAGTATCAAGACTGGAGACGTGATGCAAAAATCACAATCCAGGAACAGTATCAAGAACTTGCCGTGCAGACAGGGATGGCGGGAAAGGAAAAGGATGTACTGCAAGAAGTCAGAAGTGCCTACAGTCTAAAGTTAGGAGGGTGACAGCTAAGGCACATCCTGACATGAGAAGAGCGAGCTGTGAAGGAGAATCCCGAGTGTCACTTTACATCTGAGTCTGAGGTGGGGTGAGAAGATGAAAATGAAAATCCTGACTACGACCTGGAGCTGCTGGACAAGGACCTGGAAGAGGCTGGCGGGGAGATTTAGACTGGGGAGTCACAGCCACAGGGATCAGAGAGGAAGCTGTGAGTGAATGAGATGCTTGGGAGAAAAATCTGGACAAAAAGAACAAGGGCCCAAGGACCAAACTCTGGAGAAATGCCAAGGGAAAAGACTTTTGCAAAAGGAAAAATCAGCAGAAAAGAAACAGCAAGATGCCAACAGACGACAAGGCGGTCATTTGAGAAAAAGGTTAAGAAGGATAAGAAAAGATTCATGGATTTAGTCATGACGTTTAACGAGGACCTTGTGCATGCTGGCTCAGTGGGCTCAGGACAGAAGGCCAATTACAGAGGCTGACGAGTGAAGAGAGCAGAACAAACAGTGGGCACGGACGATGTATAATGACAAATAATCCATAGGAAACACCCACTACGGGCTGCGGGAAGCACCCGCACTTTTCTTCTTTCTGCGAACACCAGTGTATTTTGTATTCATGATGACGATAGTTCATCTTTTTGCTCCGAGCCTTTTTAAAAAAGTAGTGGTGGTTGGTTATATTTCATCTCATCTCCTTTATGACCCGACCCCCTGATCCGGTGTGTGTGATGCAGCTGACCTCTGCAGAGACTGTGCAGACAGGACCATGCGGCATGAAAGCGGAGTGCGGCCCTGCTTGAGCAGAACCCAGTGCTCTGGTTTAGTTAGCTCATTGGCCCAAAAACGATGCAAGTGAGGCCAGCACTTGCTGGTCACAGCTTCATAAGGGCTGCGGGACTTGCACGCTGCTGAGTTAGGCAAGCAGCCGCGAGGGCGGGCTCATGGGCCTTCCTGACATCTTTTCCCAGTTTTTTGTCTAATTCAGATAGAGGTAAGGGGCAAGATAATGAGAAGGGATTCCTCTCACTTCTCTCCTTTAGCTGAGGACCCTAGATATAAAGGGAGAAGTCTCATAAATGTAAAAATAGAAAGCCTACAGGAGCCAAATGGGATTTAATGGTGATAGTCACAACACAAAAATCCCAGCTCACCAACCCTAAAATCTTTGTTTCATTTTGAATGTTCAGGGTTGTGATCTAAATATAACTTAAGACAACTGTAGACAGCATCTAAAAAAGCAACAATGGACATGGGATGTTCAGTGCGCGCCCTGAGCGATGGGCCTGATGGAATCTTGACTCTAACAATGCTCCGTAGGATCAAAGGCTGAACAGGTCCTTTGAGATCACTAACTCATCCTCCTCAGTTTTCTTAGGAGGAACTGAGGAACGGCAGTGAAAAAAGGAAAGGGACACTTGTGTCCTTACTCTATGCCAGGAGCCTCACGCACCAGCTTCCCGAGCCCACTTTATGACGTATTACGACCACCGTTTTACAGATGGCGCAGCTGGCACTGACCGTCTCCGAGACGTGTCCAAGGCTGCAGGGTTCATCAGTGGCTGGAGCAGGGCCTGTGACCCCCCTTCCAGGGGAGATGGGAAATGTGCGGTCACGAGCACCTGAGGCGCACACACGTGGTGCACAGCCGGGGCTGGGCGTCCTGGAGCTGGGCAGCGAGTCCCAGGCTAGTGTTCGTGATGTGTCAACGCTCCACAGAGCAGGAAATCATGAAACAACTGAGACATGATTTGCCTTAGAGCCTTTTAATAACAAGGCAGGCAAGGAAAAAGACAGTAAAATAGTTCCAGTTGCTTAAGTTTTAGAAGAAATGCTATTTCAACTGTTTTCTAATGTTATTAATATCTATTGACGTATGACTTATAAATATTACCAATCACATAACTGAAGCACAGATTGGTCAAGTGTCTTTTCTTTGTGTGGAAAATCTAGAATTTATAAGCTTAAAAACTTAGTTTTCTAGAAATAATAATCCAGCTTTATAAAAGCTACCAGTTTTTGGTGAAAATACAGGTTTCCACAGACCAGTTATAGCTGTAAGCTCTGTTCTGCTTTTATGCAGCCTTCAATACTTTCTTCCTAAAATACGAAGACGTAAAGAGAAAGGTAACATTGCTTCCCTTGTATAGAAAAAGGCTATTTATCTTTTTTCCTCCTTTTCATGTGAAATCAGAATTCTGGAATTTAGGTAAATTACAGCTGAAGAACCATCGTTACATTTTTTTGGGTCTAGATATTATTTGTTTTCATTTGCTTTATTCTGGAATAATAACCAGCAACTGGAAATTAGGCTAGGAAAGCCATCTTATGGGCAAGAGAAAACAAAATCTAAGCTCTCTGCTGCCCTCTGCACGGGATATCATGAAATGCAATTGCCAACCTATTTTTTTTCAGCTTTTAAATTATGTTTGTAAGGACCTTCTACAGATGACTAAATAATCTTAATGTGCAAAGAAATAACGGAGCAGCACAATTTGTTTCTCCAGCCCTTGTGTATAGCTCTCATGTTTTATGTTTACTAAATTAAACTTATGTTTAAAAATCATTTAAGTGTATGAAAAGTTTCCATAGTTCACAAGAAATATTTTAAAGGCTTTTTCTAAATATAAGAAAACTATGTTTCACCTTAGGAGCACTTGGCTGGCTCAGTCAGTTAAGCACCCAACTTGGGCTCAGGTACTGATCTCGCGGTCTGTGGGTTCGAGCTTCGTGTTCAGCTCTGCACTGACAGCTCGGAGCCTGGAACCTGCTTCAGATTCTGTGTCTCCCTCTCTATGTGTTCCTCCTCCACTCATGCTATCTCTTTCTCTCAAAAATAAACAAACATTAAAAAAAGAGAAAAATACCTATGTTCCACTTTAAAACTCTAGAATTCATGATTACAAATAATTACTTACTAGTATCTCACTAAAAATAGCTCAGTTAAAAATAGAATTTAAAATCTTACTAAAAAAGGAAGCATGATTCAAATATGAAATGGAACTTCTAAAAAATCAGAGTTCCAAAGTATTTAGTAACCAGTTAAAAATAACAAAAAAGGCAGTAGCACTTGGACTAGATGAGCTGGATGTCCTCCTCTACCGTCAGGACCTCTGCTGGCGCCGTCCTTTAAGGGTTTGTACGGTGGCTGTTTTGCTTACATGAGACCCTACACAACACTACTGCCTCAGACTTCGGGCCCGTTTTATTCATTTATTTATTTATTTTTAATTTTTTTGTATATATATACTGTCATATTGGTTTCCATATAACACCCAGTGCTCTTCTCCACAAGTGCCCTCCTCCGTGCATCATCCAGCTTCTCCTTTCCCCTTCTCCCTTCAGCCCTCAGTTCGTTTTCTGTATTCCAGAGTCTCTCATGATTCGCCTCCCTCCCTCTCCCTAACTCTGTTAGGTTTCTAACATGTTCCTCTGTTAGGTTTCTCCTGTTAGACCAATGAGTGAAAATTAATATCTGTTCTCTGCCTGACTTATTTCGCTTAGCATGACACCCTCGACGTCCATCCACTTTGCTACAAATGGCCAGATCTCATTCTTCCTCATTGCCACGTAGTACTCCACTGTGTATACATACCACATCTTCTTGATCCATTCATCAGTTGATGGACATTTAGGCTCTTTCCATGATTGGCTATTGTTGACAGTGCTGCTATGAACATTGGGGTACATGTGCCCTATGCATCAGCACTCCTGTATCCCTTGGGTAAATCCTAGCAGTGCTATTGCTGGGTCATAGGGGAGTTCTATGGATAGTTTTTTGAGGAACCTCCACACTGTTTTCCAGAGATGCTGCACCAGTTTACATTCCCACCAACAGTGTAGGAGGGTGCCCGTCTCTCCACACCCTCGCCAGCATCTAGAGTCTCCGGATCTGTTCATTTTAGCCACTCTGACTGGCGTGAGGTGGTATCTCAGTGTGGTTTTGATTTGTATTTCTCTGATGATGAGTGATGCTGAGCATCGTTTCATGTGCCTGTTGGCCACCTGGATGTCCTCTCTGGAGAAGTGTCTGTTTAGGTTCTGTCCATTTCTTCACTGGGTTATTCGTTTTTCAGGTGTGGAGTTTGGTGAGTTCCTTGTAAATTTTGGATACTAGCCCTTTGTCCGATATGTCATTTGCAACTATCATTTCCCATTCTGTCCGTTGCCTGCTAGTTTTCCTGATGATTTCCTCTGCAGTGGAGAAGCTTTTTATCTTGATGAGGTCCCAATAGTTTATTTTGGTTCTTGATTCCCTTGCCTTTGGGGATGTGTCAAGTAGGAGACTGCTGCGGTTGAGGTCAAGGAGGCTGTTTCCTACTTTCTCCTCTAGGGTTTTGATAGTTTCCTGTCTCACATTCAGGTCCTTCAGCCATTTTGAGTTTATTTTTGTGTATGGTGTAAGAGAGTCTTTGTTAAGAGAGTTTAAATTTTTTTATTTTTTATTTTTGAGAGACAGCCATGAGCAGGGGAGGGTCAGAGGAGAGGGAGACACAGAATCTGAAACAGGCTCCAGGCTCTGAGCTAGCTGTCAGCACAGAACCTGACATGGGGTATAAACCCACAAACTGTGAGATCATGACCTGAGCCGAAGCCGGACGCTCAACCGACTGAGCCACCCAGGTGCCCCTCGGGATCCATTTTATAGCAAAGGAGTCATAAAAACAGAAAGATAATCACTTGATCCACTGGGTCTTCCATACACCCCACTATCCAGAAGAGACAGCTTTCAAGAACGATGGGACTGTTAACTAAAGATTTAGCAATTATAGCGGCTCAGGGTTAAAATCCTGCAGTGTTGGGGCGCTGTCCTTCAGCGTGTGGTACATGTGCAACAGCCTACATACGGCGTTAGGTCCTCAACAGCTGTCACACTCGGTCCTTGGAATCGGGTGGAAGGAGAATCAGTCCCTCTCATCATCACTCCCAGATGTGGTGTTTCCCAGTTACAACCTGCCTCTGGAGTCACCAAGGCTCAACAAAGGTAAACAGACTAGGGGCTCAGACCCTCGGGGATGAGGTGGGGCAAGCACTCAGACCCGCCGCGGCGCTGGTGCTGGTCGAGGCGGAGGGAAATCCGTTAGGGCAGCAGGCGCGTCAGGTGCTTACGAATTATGCCGGCATGTGGCAGCAGAGCCGTAGCTGGTCACGGCCTACAAGCCTCTGTGACCGACTGGATGTAAAGGGGTGCCCGAGCGCATCTGGAGGGTACCGCGTCCTCCTCCTCGCACCCCTTCCCCTACCCCGAAATTAACTGCACTACGGATCCATCGCGTCTTCTGTCCTAGGGCTTCTCGAGCGTGCGACCTGCAGACGCGGCAGCGGGGACCCACGAGGGCCGGGGCCAGCAGGGGAGACTTCTTCCCTCCGCCCGCGCGGAGGCTCGGCAGCTCTCAGAGGCCCAGGTGCCAAGTCAACAACTCACCCTGGAATTGGCATTTCCTCCTTTTCCCAGTCCCTCCTTTCCCCCCAAATACCGGCATACAAGCTTTGCCTCAGGGTCTACTTTCCGGGAGGAACCCGGATTAAGACGCCCGTAGTTTTCATCTGAGGCGGCATCAGCAGGGCCCAGCCACAGCGGAGGGGGAGAGAAGCCCATCGTGGGCGGGAGGGGAGGAAGCCCACGTTTCCACCGTCCCCTCCCCGCAAGACTGACTGACTACGCTGACCAGGGCGCGCCTCGTCCACACCCGCGACCGCCGTCCCCGCCGCATCGGGAAAGAGCTGAGAGACAAAGCCGCTGGCGCTGGGGCCTGTCATTTTCACGAAATGAGGCCGCGCGCTCCGCTCTGCAGCCTGCCTTCCCGTCGGGGCTCTCAGAAGGGGGGTGGGCCAGGAAGGCACTCCCGCTCCGTGGCTTTCTGGTTCCTCTGGCACAAAGGCGAGGTGAGGCTGAGGAGCCGGCCTTGCGGGCCAAGGCCGGCGTGTACCGGAGGGCGCGGGTACGCGGCGTCCACAAGATGTGGCTCGTCCTGCAGGAGGCTGTCACTACCGAGGGGGGTCCCAGCAACGGACCCTGTGAATTCCTAGGGGGCTTCCCAGGGATGGATCAGCATTTGATGGAGACGTCGCTCATGTCATCTCATCCGTAAGGCAGAGAGACTTTATCCTATTTCTACTCCTTTCTCCTCGCCTGACATACTGGAGGCGGCTGGGTTTCAAAAAAGTGGGCAGGAGACACATGCAGTCAACAGTCTACATGTCTCCACACATTTCTAGGGTCACAGACGGATATGACATATGCCTCCACTGGAATGTAAGCTTCATGAGGGCAGAGCCTTTGTTTTGTTCTCTGTCTAGCACATAGTAGGAGCTCAGTAATACAGGAAGGAAAGAAGGAAGGGAGGAAGGGACAGAGGAAGGAAGCAGGCCAGCCAAACGTGAAGAGTGGAGAAGAGCTATGAATCAAATTTGAGATTAAAGTTTTATCAATAAATACAGAAAACAGAGGCTTAGAATGGTTACATAATTTACAGAAAGTCACACCAGTAGTAACAACTGGTTAAGTTCACAAGTTTGTAACGTCTAAACAATCTTTACTGACTGATCCTAGCATAACTTCAACTGGCTTATGATTTATTATTAGTTAACAGAGCAAACAGAAGGACATGTTGAAAGAAATATAAGTGATACCCCTGAAAACGTAACAGAGGACAATACATCAAGGAAAATAAATACGATGGGAAAATGAAGCAAAAAAATTAGAGATCTTGGAAATAATTTAAAAAATTGTCAAAATTTTATCTATTGCCAAAACAGAAATGTCAATAGTTTGGCTTACTGGCCGAATGGACACTAGTGAGGAATGAGCAAGCTAGAAAATGCAGTTGAGGAATTCTCCCAGAGAAGAGCATACAAGATTAAAGAGATGGAAACGACAAAAAAGAGTTAATAAACATTCCAGATTTCCCACAATCTTCCTGAGTTCTAGAAGCAAAGACTGGAGTGAGAGGAAGAAAAAATCTAAAAACAAGAAAATTTCACAAGGCGTTTCTGAAATAAAGATAATTCTTTACAACTAGAGGGTCCAAAATATGCCAAACAGGATGAAAAAAAAAGTTAACTAGAACTCTAAAACTGTACAAAGTATCAGATAAATGATCCCACCATGAGACAAAAACAAGAGACTGAAAAACAAAACTGCAGCATATATAATAAACCAGAGGTAAATGTCTGCACGACATACAGAACTCAAATGACTTTCCCCCCCTTTATCTCACATTAAAAAAGACTGTGATGAAATGTATGTAAAATCGACCACTTTAGCCGCCCTTACAGGAGCAGTACGGGAGGCAGAGTTCAGGAGCAGTAAGCACATGCATTGTTGTGCGGCCATCACCAGCTCCCCACAGGGAAACTCTCGACCTCTATTAATCTAATTTAGATACTTCATATAGGCAGAATCATACATTTGTCCTTTGGTGTCTGGTTTATTTTGTTTAGCATAACGTTTTCAGGGTTCATCCATATTGGAGCATGTATCAGAATTCCTCTTTAAAGCTGAATATTCCAGGGGCGCCTGGGTGGCTCAGTCAGTTAAGTGTCTGACTTCAGCTCAGGTCATGATCTCACGGTTCATGGGTTCAAGCCCCGCACAGGGCTCTGTGCTGACAGATTCTGTGTGTCCGTCTCTCTCTGCCCCTCTCCTGCACATGATCTGTCTCTCTCTGTCTCCCAAAAATAAATAAATGTTAAAAAAATAATTTTTAAGCTGATTATTCCATTGTACGTATATACCGCATCTTGTTTATTCACAGGAAATTTCTTTCTATTCCTAGTTTGTTGAGTGTGTTTTTAATCATGAAAGGGTGCTGGATTTTGTTTAATGCTTTTCCTGCATCCGTTGAAATGACCATGAGGCCTTCTCCTCCTGAATTCTGTTAATGTGGGATTATTAGATTGGTTTTTATTTGCTGAACCATCCTTGCATGCCAGGAATAAATCTCACTTGGTCTTAGTACATAATTCTATTAATATGCTGAGTGCACTTTGCTAGTATTTTCTTGAATTTCCACATCGACACTCATAAGGGATATTGGGCTATAGTTTTCTTTTTTTGCAGTATCTTGGCTTTGATATCAGGGGATTGCTGGCCTCACAGAGTGAGTTAAAGAGTTATTCCCTCCTCTTCAGTGTTTTGGAAAAATTTGAGAAGGATTGGTGTTAATTCTCCTTTAAATGTTTCGTAGAATTCACTAGGGAAGACATCTCGTCTGTGGCTTTTCTTTGTTGGGAGGTATTTTGATTACTTATTCAATCTCTTTACTATATAGATCTATTCAGATTATCTCTATGATTCAGTCTTGGTAGGTTATGTATTTCCAGGAATTTGACCTCTCCACCTAGGTTACGCAATCTGTATAATTGTTCACAGTTCTCTCTTATAATCCTTTTTATTTCTGTAAATTGGTAGTAATGTCTCCACTTTCATTTCTGATTTTTGGTATCTGAGTCTTCTCTCTTTTTTCCCCTCGAGTCACCTAAAGATTTGTCAATTTGTTGATCTTCACAATGAATCATATTTTAGTTTCACTGGTTTTTCTCTTTGTTGTTCTAGTCCCTATTTTATTTAATGGCCACTCTAATCTTTATTATTTCCTTCCTTTTGCTAGCTTTGAACTTAGCTTGTCTTTTGCTAGTTTCTTAAAGTGTGAAGTTAGATTCCTGATTTGAGATCTTTCCCTTTTTAATGTTAAAGTTTATAGCTATACATTTCCCTCTTAGCACTGCTTTTGCTGCATCCCACTAGTTTGTTATGTTGTGTTTTCATTTTCACTTGCCTCAAGGTATTTTCTAAGTTTCTTGGTGATTTCTTCTTCTTTGATCCATTGGTTGTTCAACAGTGCGTTGTGTAATTTTTACATATGAATTTTCAAGTTTACCTTCTGTTACTTCTAGTTTCATTTCATTGTAACTGCAAAAATATTTTGTATTTCAATCTTTTCAAGTTTATTAAGGTGTGTTTTGTGGCCTAACATATGGTTTATCCTGCAGAATGTTTTGTGTGTACTTGAAATGTATATTCTGCTCTTAACGGGTAGAGTGTTCTGTATATGTCTGTTAGGTCCAACTGGTTTATGTTCAAGTGCTATATTTCCCTATTAATTTTCTGTCTGGTTGTCTATCATGAAGTTGGCAAAAATGTAAAAGATTAAGAAAATCCAGGACTGAAAAGAACGCAGAGATAGGTTTATTATCATACACTGATGGAGATGTTTAAATCTGTCAAACTACTGGAAGACAAGTGAACAGTTTTATCAAAACTGAAACTTGCCACCCGGCACTTCCACTTCTTGACATTGGTGTGAGAGACACAGCAAGCGCTCCTCCTCTGTGCACAAGGAGAAGATACACTGCAGCATTATTTGTAATGTAGAAAACTGGAACATATACTGAAGGGCCACTATTAAGGGACTAAGCAGATTACGGAACTCTATGCTACGGAATACAACATGGCAACCAAAAACGAATGTAAGGTGACCTTATTTAGTAATGACGAGACATAAAGACAAAAAAAGCAAGCTGCAGCACATGTGCAAGATCATGTACAGGTCCCCTTTATACACACTGTGTGAAAGTATGTAAGTAAACAGAAAAGAACCTGAACACATCAGATAGTAACTGGTTACTTCAGAGGATAAAAGGGATACAAGGAAACTTAAAACTTAAAAAAAAAAAGATTCTGACCAAGAACAGTGCATTCTTGTATTACCTTTACTTTTTTTAAATGTTTTTATTTATTTTTGAGAGAGAGAGAAAAACAGTGTGAGCAGGGGAGGATCAGAGAGAGAGGGAGACACAGAATCCAAAGACAGACTCCAGGCTCTGAGCTGTCAGCACAGAGCCGGACGTGGGGCTTGAACCCACGAACCGTGAGATCATGACCTGAGCCAAAGTCGGATGCTTACCTGACTGAGCCACCCAGGCGCCCCTTATATTACTTTTATAATTAAAAAGCAGACCCAAGCATTTAAATGCACACAGCAGTCTAGGAATGATTTATAGTGGTCTAGAAATAATTACGCTTAAGGATAAACAGCTCTGGATACTTCAATGGCTCTGAGAGCATTATCAGGAATAATTGTTTTATATTTAACTTTTCTGTTTTTGGCTAAGAACTATTTTCCTATATCTATCTTCTGTTCCTCTTCACTTTCATCACCTATGCCAGCAGCTGGCTTTATTTTTTGGAGAAATAATGTCTTATTGTATCATCTTACAGGGCAGCCAGCAGAGATCATAAGTTATACCAAAATGCAAGACGGACAGCAGTAAGCTAGCCTTGTCTGTCAAGCCACTAGGTGTTAGCCTGCCAGCGAGCTTCAAATTATTCAAGTCTGTGCCTCGGAAATGGCCATTCCCAGTCATGGTTCTAAGGTGGGTTTCTCAATAATGAGATTTTTGGGGCGCCTGGGTGGCTCAGTTGGTTAAGCCTCCGACTTCGGCTCAGGTCAGATCTCACGTTTGTGGGTTCGAGCCCCACATCAGGCTCTGTGCTGACAGCTCAGAGCCTGGAGCCTGCTTCCGGTTCTGTGTCTCCCTCTCTCTCTGACCCTCCCCCTCTCATACTCTGTCTCTTTCTGTATCAAAAATAAATAAAACATTAAAAAAATAAAAAAAAAATGAGATTTTCTTAGACTGACAAAAGACTGTTATAATTCTAAACAATCACAAATGCTTTTAAAATAATTAGGAATAATATACATAACTCATTATTATGTTTAACCTAAAATTTACAGAGAATATCAATACTCAAAAGTATAAGCTTCAATATATGATTTAACTTGTAAGAAAATGAGATCCCTAAATCTGAACACTCTGAAAAAGAACAAACCATTCATATATTTTAGAACATTTCTTTTGAAGTGTTCCGCTTTGTTTTTTGATCAGTGATGATTCAGTTAAATAACTTTAGTCATAAACTAGGACACGGTGTTCCTCACCCCACTATTATTTTACATCAATAGAGTCAACAGTCACTTTGGACTCCGCCCGTCAGAAGAAAAGGGTAAGGTTAGGGTTGCTGGCAAACAGCTGAGAAGCGCCTCTGGAAAACGAACGCTGTGCTCCGTTTCAGAAATAACTTTATACAGAACAGAGTAGGAAGGCAAACTGACAAAAGATAGCTAAAAATTTTGCTTAGAGACAAATATAAGCACCTATGATTTCAACAAATAGCCAATGATCTATTACATGACAATTCGTTAACATCAGGATTAAATTCTTAATGTGAGATATTCAAAATCAAAATACAGAACACAATGCTCATGTTATATGCTTATCTGAGTCCAAAGTCTTATTTCATTCATTTGACCTATACTTTATCGGTTCATTCATTACATATTTACCAGGCGTCTACTATGTGTCAGGCCATGTGGCCGGTGACTGAGGTACAGAGTTAGGTAAATAAAGTAAGGGCTCCTAGCAACAGGCCTCAAAAGATCATACAAACTGATTATATTTAGCTTATTACACATATTTAGATGAAAGGCCAGGCAAAAATCAGGGCTGGGGGAGTTAGCAGAGGCTGTTTCATGGTGTGTTTCTGGGGAGAGAAACAACTTTAAGAACGTCACATTCTAGGGGCGCCTGGGTGGCTCAGTCGGGTAAGTGTCCGACTTCTGACTTTGGCTCAGGTCGTGATCTTACGGTTTGTAGGTTCAAGCCCTGCATTGGGCTCTGTTCTAACAGCTCAGAGCCTGGAGCCTGCTTTGGATTCAGTGTCTCTCTGCCGCTCCACTGCTTATGCTCTCTCTCTCTCTCTCCATAAACAAATATTAAAAAAAAAAAAAAAGTCACATTTTCAGTTTTCAGCAGTGGAACCTAAGAATCACACGAACATCTTCAAAAACAAACATAAACCCCAGATGTTCCCAGGTCCCAACATCACCCGTCACCCATCCTCACTCCCCTGCCCCCACACTCGTGGGGTCTGGGACAGGGCTTGGCAGCACACCACCTCCCCCAAAGGCTCCCCAGGGGACTCTGACCTGCAACCAGAACAGAGTCATTATTTTCAAGGTATAAATACAGCTTAATGCTACTGTGCTTATTGGAACTCCATTGCTGACCCTCTTTCCTCCTCATGAAGTCTCATTCCTTCTCTATTCATTTCCCTACCTGGAGGGTTCACAGGAGGGTGACCAGCCCGGGCTGGTGGGGGAGGGGTACAGGGAGAGGGTAAGACTCTGGGAAGGGCTCCTGTGTGGGGACAGGCAGGCCTTCTCCAGGTAAAGAAAAGGAACATGGATAAGGATACAGGAAGTGTGATAAGAAGACTTTGGGGAGACAGAGCAGAGGGCCCCATCGTAATGGGGATTACATGTTACAGAAGACATTTGGGTTTTATCTTTAAAGCAGTGAGTAGCTCCTGAAAGGACTGAAGCAAGGCACTGAGAAGACCGAAGGAACATCAGTATGGCATCAGAAAGAGGCTATAGGCAGGGAGGCCAGTTACAAGGCTGTATTTCTAGAGCAACTGGATAAAAGGACCTGAAAACCGGGACTGTGATCTGGCTTAAAGATTCAGGTTGGGGAGTCGTCAGTTACAGACAGTGGATCTGGTGAGGGAACGAGCTCTCTGAAGAAAGATCATTCTGTAAGAAGAAACAAGCAACGAAGACAGAGGCTGGCTGCTCTTCCCACAGCCACTGCTCCCGCCCCAGGCCCTCACAGACCGGCACTTTCTACAGAGAGGGAGGGCCATGCTGCAGAAAAGCAGGGCAAGAACCCACAATGTTACTCCCGTTCATTTTCACAGATGAATCACCTCTTGAGCCGATCATTTTCAGCCTTCTGTACTACTTCATTTCTTAGTTCTTCCTCATACATTTCTAAAAACATTTATGTTTATTTATTTTAAGAGAGAAAAAACAGAGTGCAAGCAAGGGGAGGGGCAGAGAGAGGAGACAAAGAATCCGAAGCAGGCTTCATTCAGGCTCCGACCTGTCAGCACAGAGCCTGACGCCAGGCTGGAATCCACGAACCGTGAGATCATGACCGTGAGATCATGACCTGATCTGAAGTTGGACACTCAAGTGACTGAGCCACCCAGGCGCCCCATTCCTCATATTTTTCTTTGGCTCTTTTAAAACACTTTGTGTCTCATTCCTTATACATAACTGATTTTAATTCTTGGCATCTGTAGATGCTTCTTCTCTGCCTGGGATTGGTTTTCCCCAGTTCGTGTTGGCTTTCATGAAAATCCAGCTCCAAATTAAAACCTCCCTAAATCTTCTATTTCTCGCCCTCATTCCGCCTCCTAACACCACCATCTTCTCTAGTCTATGCAGATACGATTCTGTCAAGAGGCTCTTGTTTCCCGCCTGTATGCAGTCTTATCTGTAAGTTTAAGTATAGGACCTGGAACACTGGGTGCTCCATAAATGACTGGGGAATTAATAAAGAATTGATACCAAACCCTAGTGGAGTTTTGAGTATACAAAGAGGTCATTCAATATATTATTTCAAATTCATTCTTTTCTTACCACAGTTGTACATGATTCCTTAGGTTTGGAATAAATAGAGACTACATATCATAGGATGCAGTTGGGTTTGGTTAATGTAACCAAACTTTTATAAGGATTTCTTTCTTGAATATAATTCCTCAATCTGAAGAAGTTAATAATAATATATGTTATATATATATATATATACATATATATATATATATACACTATGTATACAATATAACTATTGTCCCAAACTTGATAAATTTTGAAGAACAATAGAAGTTTATCTTTTGGCTAGTTGATGAGTATTAGTATCAGTTCATTGTATAAGATCTATCCTAAAAATTATAACAATTCAAATAATTCCAGTAAATTCAATGTCCATAAAATCTGCTAAAATTATATTAGGTTTAGAAGAAAGCTGAATTTGCCTTTCACCACGTTGAGAGACACAACTCTGGGACTAAGGTGGTAGTAGTGACATAGGTTTACAATTTTCCCAAATCCTCCATAAAAACATACAGAACAAGGACAACAAAACCAAACTCCAAAGTCAGAATGTCCAGCACCGTGTAATAAGGTGCACGTCCCCATGAATCCAGAAATACGAGTTAATGTGGATAACCCACTAACAGCTAACTGGAAGACCTCACTGGGATCAGCAGAGAGAAACGAAGCAACTGCCACGTCTGAGCAGAGAAGACTCCCAAAACTATCACCAGCTACTAACTGCAAAGTGAGGCAGGCCGTTTTGGGCATAGTAACCAAAACTGGAAAGCGTTTCAGCTACTCAAGAGGGGCAGTAAGGGGATCAAGGCTGGGAACACGTGAGCTTAGAAACTTCCAAATCTCCTTGCCAGGACAGAGCCCTTCACTATGGCGCAAGTTCTGGGAAGAGATTTCAAGTAGAGTGGGACAGAGGTGACAGATATGCGAGAAAGAGCAAGTTCAGATAAAAGTTGAGGAGGAAAACAGGTCCTGGAGAACTCAAAGTATAAATGTATTTATCATTTCTTAAAGACGAGAGAAGAGGAGGAAGCTGTGGAGTCTGAAAGCTAGAAAAAGCTTTCCGGACTCAGTCCTCCTTTCTAAAACTATTTTCACGCAATAACGACCAAAAGAAAAGAAACAGTCAAATCCCGTATGAAGTTTTCATAAGAAAAAAAGTATAAGGGAAAAAATAATACCCCTATGAAAAATAAAAGCATGGTAGAAAAACATGCTCATCAAAAACTATCATATTCCAAATTTAGCTATAAAAGAGCATAACTCAGAACTAAAAGGTGGTAAAATTAAGGAAAGAATTAGAAATAAAAGAAAATATCCAAAACTTGAAAGCAGACAAAAAGAATGCCTGAATGTCCTTTCAATGGACTATCTCCTTCTCCAGGGCCATGTACCTGCAGTCTGATTCACGATCTGTTACTGATTAGGTTTTCTGCAACTCTGTATGGGTAGGTGCGAACTGCACGATGCCGGCAGCAAGGTAAACGCATTTTATAGGCAGAGACCGGGAGGACACTAATCTATTTGCATCTAATTTGATTCAGCAATCTTATTCCACCATTCTTTCTTTCGGTAACTGGAAGACTTCAGTGTTTCCTACAGTCCCTCGATTGGCTTTACCATTCGGTAGGTTCACTTATTAATATGCTAATTAAATCTGACAGGTCATCTCTTAATAAAAAAAGCAGCTGGAGCACCTAGCCCAGCAAACAGAGAACAGCCTAAGACAAAACGGGGAGACAGTGTTTCCCCGACACCGTCTGTCAGTCAGACAGCACCAAAGCGGACGGCCCTGAGCCCCGCAGGGCACCAGCCTCTGTGCACGCAGGAGCGAGGGAGGGCAACGGGCTTCTCCAGCAGCCCTGAGAACAGGGGAGGCACTCATTGGCATCCAGTCTGGGCAGGTCCGATCTGGGTAGGGCCCCACGAGCAAACTCCCAGGCTGAGGGTAGGGACCCTGACAAGCAGTGAGGTTAGCGGTCTGGGCCATTTAAACTCTGGAAACTAACAGCAGCCTGAGAGCCGCCTGCGTAGGGTCCAAGCAGTGAACAGGGCATTGGAGGCAAAGACCAGAAAAAGCTCAGATAAAGAGGGAGCAGAAAAGAAAGGTCTCAGAAAGCATGAGGCTCTATTGTTAAAAACCACGGGGTGGCTCAGTCGGTTAAGCATCTGACTCTTGATTTCAGCTCAGGTCACGACATTGCAGTTCCTGAGTTCGAACTCCACATCGGGCTCTGCACTGGCAACAAGGGGCCTGCTTGGGATTGTCTCTCTGCCCCTTCCCTGTTCTTGTTCTCTCTCAAAAATAAATAAACTTTAGGGGCGCCTGGGTGGCTCAGTCGGTTGAGCATCGGACTTCGGCTCAGGTCACGATCTCACGGTTCATGGGTTCGAGCCCCACATCGGGCTCTGTGCTGAGAGCTCAGAGCCTGGAGCCTGCGACAGATTTTGTGTCTCCATCTCTCTGCCATTCCCTTGCTTGCGCTTTTCTTTCTCAAAAATAAACATTAAAAAAATTTTTTTTAATAAACTAACAAAACCAAAACCAAAAAACAAAAACAAAACCACTTCGTGAAGACAACAGAAGGGGGGCTCTGGAGCGATGACCTGAACAAGGGCTACCACAGCCCGCCCCCCCCTCCGCTGGACCCCAGAACTCACTCGCTTAAAACAAGAGAAACAGAAAAGAGTCATGAATCCCCTTTAAAGCTATTATAAGATTACAGAAAATGTGAAGTAGAATAATTTGCATAAATATAGCATATATTAAATATAGCATAAAATAAAAAAATTATAAGAAGCTATGAAAGAACATCAAACTCAAACTTAGGTGGCTAGAGAAAGGAAGATGTGAAATGAGGGTACAGAACTAAAAAAAAAAAAAGAAAAGAAAAATTATTTCAGGACACACAAAAAATCTGTCTACTGCATTAAGAGAAAAAGACAAAAAGAAGACAAGTTTAAAAGTAAAAAAGATATACAAAGAGATAAAAAATACTTTAAAAGAAAGTGATAACTAGAAAAGATTTTTAAAATCCACTCTAAGTATAAAGGGCAAGGAGGGAAGATAAAACAGTGGAATAGAAAAAATGACAAAACCTATAAGAAAAGATGTTCCTAAAATAAAAAATGACTCAAGAGTATGTATTTAGTGTAACTTTTCAACAGTAGCACTTTATGCAGAAAACAACGGAGTGAAATGTTTACTTATCCAAGGAAAGAGAGCGTGAGTCATGCGTTTCATATCCATCCAAACCACCCTTCAAGTCTAACACTGCCCACAAACCGACGTGGACATTCAGCAGCTCCCGAAATCCTGTTCCCATCACCAAGTCCTCCGCATCTACTCCACTCTAGAGCAGGGCCCACCAACTCTCTGTAGAGGGCCAAAGAGCAAATATTTCAGTCTCTGCCGGTCAGATGGCCTCTGTCACTGCCACTCAACCTCTGCCACTGTAGTGTTTTAAGAAGCAGCCATTAACAATTTACGTGACGCAATGAGCAGGTCACATATGGTTCGTGGACCACAGTTTGCCGACCCCTGTGCTAGGAAATGAGCTTCAGAAAACCCACAGCCAGGAAGGCATGGACATACGGTGCCGAGCATTCAATATACATTTACCCGTAGAACGAAAGCCTAACTAATGGTTATCAGGTGTATTATATTTGAAATGCCTATGTGCTCTGTTCTTCTGGATTCAGTTAAACTATTAAGAAATGGGAGAATGCTGAATGTACTTGAAAAGTAAAATAAGCATTCAATATTTTAAATGTGTTCATGTAGAATAAAGAGATATTACTTGATTTTATTAGTAGGAGAGGAGAGGAGGGAGAAGTGCTAGTTGATTAAAGTATGCTCATAGGAATAAACCAATTTACAAGAACTAAAAAAAGGGGAAACTGAAAGCAAAAATAACCAAGAGAACAAAAACATGAACCTTACTAAATATGGAAAGAAATGCCAAAGCAAAAACACACAAGCAAAACAAACAAGGAAGAACAAAAAAGAACACATAATGAAAGACAGCATGCCACTGTTTAGCATGTGAAATATACAAATATATATGCAATTGCTTATATTTTTAAAAAGTGAAAGAATAAACCATAAAATTTTTAAAAAAGAAAAAAAGGATTTTGTATGAAAGAAAGTAGGAGAGTAGAAGAGCCAGGAATAAAAATAAAAATCTTATGGAACTCACTTTGAAATTCCATACAATTTTATTACATGATTAGAAGAAAAATGAAGTTTAAAAAGTATACTTCTTAAAAGTAAAAAGGAACAAGTAGGTTTCTGTCATAATTACACATAGAAAAGTCCCAGTTCAAGAATTTAAAAACACAGTAATTTGTGTATGCTTACTATAACTTAAAAGTAAAAATTAAAAAGTCTGAAAAATAAAACATAAAATGTTTCCAGTAATTGTCTCATTCATGGTAACGCAGCAGTGATTTAGAGTAATGCAGACTGCTCTGAACTGTGAGTAATCAAGTAAGCCTGAGATTTTGGTGTGGCTGAGAGATCTAGATAGTAAGATTGATGCTGATGAGTAAAAATACTTTAGCCTTGAATTTGAAATATCAGCATAAACTAATTTATTTTGTATCTGCAAAAATGATATACATTTCCTATCTCTGTCCATTAAACAGGCACAGAAATAAGAATCAATACAGCGGCAAGGAGTGTTCCTGATGCCTGGTTTAAGCCGCTGCCATTTCCGATGAAAGCCAGGGTTTTTAGAAATGACCACTGATTCCAATGATGAGGACGACAACCACAAGGGGCACCTGGGTGGCTCAGCTGGTGAAGCATCCAACTTTGGCTCAGGTCATAATCATGGTTTAGGAGTTCAAGCCCTGCATCAGGCTCTGTGCTGACAGCTCAGAGCCGGGAGCCTGCTCTTTCTGTCCCTCCCCTGCTCGTACTCTGTCTCTCTTTCTCTCAAAAATAAATAAACATTATGAAACAACAACAACAAAATGTACAAGTGGGCCTGGAATAACTTCTCATCCTGGGAGAAAAGGAAGCTAGGCTTACATGTCCAGACGTGAGGTGAGGGTCATGTCAAAAGGAAATCAATACACTGCATCCTTAAATGTACGTTAGGCGTATGTCAATTAAATCTTAAACCTGGGGGGAAGAGGGACATAGGAGCCATCCTGAAGCAGCATCCAGGGGCCAAAGATGGGTAATTAAAGCACCGTAAGAGTAATAACTGAAACGGATCAAAGCACAACACATGCACAAATATCCCTAAGTTCAGAATCATATAAAAATCATTACTTTTAGAGAATTTTGATGAATAAAACTCATTACTTCTGAAAACTGATAAAGGAATCAAGCACTTATCCCACCTTCAGCATAAGTAAGTACCTCACAGTAACCCAATGGCTGACGCGGGGAGCTTTCTTTTTACGGAAGTACTGAGGTTAATAAAGGCGACTAATCAAGGCTCAATATCCACTGAGCAACCTTCAATGAATAAATAAATGTAGGCAATGATAATTTTGATAACAGCACAAAAAGATATATGCCTCTCAAGGGAAGTACACAGCTCAAAGCAATCTCAAGATCTACCCATTTAATAGAAATAGATAAAAGAAATCCCATGGAGCTATGAAAAGCTCTACACATTATTTCTTCTCCGACAACAAAAAACTACAAGAAAACAAAAAGCTAGAGAGAGAACCTACAGATTAAACCCAAAGAACCTATTAAGGAACATAATCAAAATGTACGGACTTTATTATGAATTCCAACTCCAACAGACAAAATGAACAAACCAAAACAGAAAAAGGTGTAAGACGAGTCAAGGGAAGTGTGAGCACCAATCTGATGACACCGAAAAATGATACAACCTAAAGGATCTGCTTCAAAATAATCCAGGGGCGAGTAGGCGGGTAGTTGGATCAATGAGTGTAATTTGGTCATAAGGGGGTAACTGCAGACGTTGGGGTAAACAAAAGGCGGAGTAGGTCTAAGTAGACTTGACCATGGTTTTACTGTGGCAAACTACGAATACTGTCTGTCCTGCTTCTGTAAGTGATCTGAATTGAAGCCTGTCTAAAAAGGGTTGCCTTTTCATCCTTTTTTCTTTCTTTGAATATGAGATTTTAAAATGTAACTATAACTGTTCTGCAAAAAGTCTAACACTTAAAACACACAATTCTTCCATAAAGACATTACGTATGTACACACATATGCACATGTGCGTGTGAGCACACACACACATCACTGGCCCTGCTGGATTTGGTAAAACACTGATGGGTAGACTTATAAAATACCTTGTCTTTAAAAAGAAGTAGCAGCTGCCATCATTAAACATGATGCCAAATTTTTAAAAAATCTCACTTAAAAAATGTATAACCTTTACAAAACAACGCTTAAAAAGGGTTCTTAAAACTGAGATGTTCTAAAAAATTATATAATTCCGGGATACCAGGTTTGGGGACTTTACTACAGTTTCACATAAAAGGATATGTCATTATTTCCAAGTGTGCGCTGGAGTTTAGCTTGTGACAGGTCACACAAGGGACGTGTGCAGCCATATCTGACTGCACACGAGCTGTCTGGCCTGCCCGGTCCAGTACTTGAAGGTCCGAGGTCTGACTTAACCCAGACGCGGCCGTCCTACAAGCCGCGCTGGGCGAGCAGAGCAGCAGGTGCCTCTCCCGGGAGGGCACGCTCCGCGCTCACCACAGCCCTGCGTGCGGGGGCCTCTCCCGGGAGGACAGGCCCCACGGTCACCAGGCCCCTACCTCCCATACGGCAGGCCTGGCCTCTTTACGCAGGTGAGTGTGGCATCACCAGCTGAAGCCCATCAGTGTTCTGAGGGAGGCTTTCACCTCATTTTTGACAAAGTAGAAGACAGAAAAAAGACAATATATATAAGAGCTAATATTATCCAGTTCTGCACTTAAAATTTAAAAAAACATTAGCATTTGTTATTCTTACAGCACAAAAATAAAACGCTACCTGCATAATTTTAGAATTCCTTAAATTCTTTTAAAAATTTTAAATTCTTTCCGAGCAGTAAGGCTTACCTTCAGATCAAGACTGTTAAGGCTTACGACATCATCATCTTTCTCTCTCCGCTTTCTTTTCTGTATGAGAAAAAAGATTTCATTCTTACACAGAAGGAATGCAAGTTTTTCCTTAAACAAAGACTCCATAAAACCAGAAGAAAGTGAAGCTGTACTCGTAAGGAAATTATTTTTATGAAGAATGGTAAATTATCTCTAGCATATATACTGTTTAAAGAGTCCCCCTGACTGAATCATCTCATGCTGTGAATTTCCATTCTATTCAAAAACCTTACGTAGAATTTTTTCAAAACAGAACTCTTCTGTAAGTCAAGGGCTGTCTGTACTTGTTAGAGGAAAAAGTAAAATATGTTTTAAACATGAAGGCAACAGGTTTTTTAAAAACAGGAACACATATTATTTATCCTATGGAAGGAGCAGGGTCTTCACTAGGAAAACAATCCCCTTTTCTCATGGCCCAAAGTAATGAAGTCTTGTTGCTGAAGCAGGATTGATCGGCTAAGACGAACACACTCCTAGTTACCATTCATGGTCCTCACTTGGCCCTGCTGGCACGCGTAGTGGCAAAACCGTACACAATCTTTAATTTCTGTCTTCTCTCACTATTGAAGAAGAACGCCTCAGTAACACATTGCCCACACACACCTCAGGGTAACTTTTCAGATCGCTGTAACTTTTCAGACACAGCCTAGCTCTTGGAACTCTCAAAGCTCCCTTCCAGGACCTGGCTCCAACCCCAAGGAGAAACTAGGGGGAATGGAATCAAAATGGAGCAGAATAGGGACAACAGAGAAAAGGAAAGATAAAGTTCAGATGAAAGTGGGGAAAAAAAATGGAGCCTGGAAGTCTCAGAAGTGAAGCACCATAAAAACAAGGAGAGAGGGAGCTCTGTGAAGTCAGAAAACTTATCTGAACCACGTCTCTTTGTAAAGTTTTCAGAAAAACTAAATTCACATGAAATGCACAGAAAATTCTCCGAGTCAAATCCCACACAAAATAAGTCTAAGAAAAAAGAGAAAAGGGCAAGAATGACATCCCTACAGGGAATGAAAACACCTCAGAAGGAAATGCTCCAAGAAGCAGAGCAGAACTATGACATACAATTTAGTTAAAAGACATTAAGAAAATGATAGAAGAAATGAGAGAGAGAATATACATAAATCAGGATTGGAAAAAGCTAAAAAAAAAATGAAGGGACAAGAAATCTTTATTGAACCTTAGGTCACATCCAGAAGATCAAGAAAAACTATGAATAATATGACCCAAATTTTGAAGAGCAAACTAAGCAAAAACCCTGCACATGTATCTTACATGTGAGGCTGTGTGTATATAAATAATTGTATGAGGGGAAAAAGAAGAGGGAGCACCTGGGTGGCTCAGCTGGTTAAATGTCCAACTCTTGATTTCAGCTCAGGTCATGATCTTACAGTCTGTGCATTTAAGCCTCACATCAGGCTCTGTGCTGACAAGCGTGGAGCCTGCCTGGGATTCTCCCCACCCCCCATCCCCCCATCTGCCCCTCCCTCTAGCTTTCAAAATACAGAAGTAAACTTAAAAAATAACAATTGTATGAGCAGCACAGAGGGAAGGACACGGTATTGCTGGCTCGGGTTAGAGTGGACGTGGCAGGATGGAAGGACTGACGGGAGAGGGCGGGGAGCAGGAAACTGCCAGGCAAAAAGAAGTGCGCTGAGGAACATGCTTGTGCATGATTGTACTTACACGACTACACAGAATCATATACGTGTGTTAGCACGTGTATACAGAAATTTAACAGATTTCAAAACACCATAGTGTATTTTCTTTTAAATATTTTAAAGTTCTGCTTTTCATATTGATACATTCAATCCATCTGGCATTTGTGTGTATCTGATATGAAGTGGCACAGTGAGCTGCCTCACCCCTGCCACCACGTGCTGTAAGCACCAGCTCCACGGTCAGCTCCAAGCCAGCTGCCTCGCTCCCGCCACCACGTGCTGTAAGCAGGGCTCCCTGGCCAGCTCTCATGCCAGCTGCCTCACCCCTGCCACCACGTGCTGTAAGCACGGCTCCCCGGCCAGCTCTCATCTGCACGTCACTTCCTGAGCTCTCTCTTACCGCTCTCTCTCTACTGGCTACCCCCGCATCCACAGAACGCGCCCATAATTACTGTACCCTTGGAGTAAGTCTTAACAGCTCCCACGGTAAGTCACACGCTCCCCGACTTGCACAATGCTGTTCTGGGCCTTCTACTTTTCTCCCTAAGTCGTAGAACGACAGCTCTACTAGTCGAGTGGGACTTCTCTCAGAGCTGCACTGAATTTATACATATGAGAGTACTGAGATTTTAATGTTCCTGAGTCTTTCCCTGCATGACTATCTCTCCATTTAATTTGGTCTTTGTTCTTTATTAATGCTTTCCAATTTTCCCCATAAAAGTCTTGCAGACCTTTTTATAGATTTATTCATAGTTTTAAAAATTGTTTTTAATTCAGTAAAACCATCTTCACAAATTACATTTAACTGAATATTACACACGTATATATTCTATTTAATTCTTTCGATAAACTTCAGAGCCAGTAATCCTGCTCGAACTCTTATTAGTCCTAGCAGCTGCTATTAATATTCTCTTGGATATTCTACAGAGACAGCCATAGTGTCCCTAAGTAACGACATCTTGTCTCTTCTTTCTGGTGTCTCTTCTTTCTGTTTTCCTGCCGGACTGTGTTGGCCAGAAGCACTACTATACGATGTTGAATGGACACGGTGACAGCAGGCTTTTTCTCAAATTTTAAGGGAATGTTTTAGTCTGTGTTGGTCTTGGGCTAAGAAAGTTCTGTTCTATTCCTGTTTGCCAAGAACTTCACTATGACTGGGGCTGATTTTATTTTTGTCTACTCTCACTCTTCCTCCTATTTAACTTGGTTCGTTCTAAATGATTCCTAATACTCTGGTTTCTCTTCAGATCATAAAAATCTTTCGCCTTTTACTAAATGATTCCTAGATGCTTACTTTTTGTTCCTTTCTTAAACTATGTATTAAAAACCCTTCTTAAACTATGTATTTATAACCCTACCTCGTAGTACTCCTTAGTCACGTCCCAAAGTTTTAATACATGAACCATGAGCTGGTCCTTTTATCATGGGAGAACTCTACAAAGTGTTTTCTCAAGCCAGACGCACTGTTCCAGGGGACATGTAAGAGATATCTTCTCTGGGGTGCAAGAGAAAACTGTCAGAACTTTTATTTGTATGTATTTATTAATTCTTAAAAATAAGCTTTACTAATACATAATACACAGATGATGAGCTCATCATCACTTATAAGGTTAAAGACAATGGTGATCTAATCAGATCCAGAAAATTGACTTCTCACTGTAAAATTATCATGGCTATTTGAAATACGGACTTATGTCCCTTATGTCCACTATCATGAACTTTACCTTAAGTGAGTACTATGTTTTGAGTTATTAGTTAATGATGGTGGAACATAAACATTCTAAATGAATATATCAGGGTTACGTGTTCAAAATATTTTTGCTGATAGGTTTGCAAAATCAAGTTTGGAGGTATTTCTCTACTAAAGTCTTTCTGTTTGAGCTTAGACTTGTCAACTCGTAAGGGAAGGAAACCAAGATGAAAAGTTTCAAGGAAGATACAGAATTGTATTGAAATCAAGACACCTGCTATGAATATTTTACTGACCAATAATACTTGTAATCTGTATAAGAGCACAGAAATCTTAACAGAAGTCCCCAACAGAAATATAAACTAAACACAAAAGATCAGAATACAAATTAACATGAAGTGCTGAACCCATCAGCACATGATCAAATAAAGCTTGGCAAACTAGAAACAGAATAATTTTTGCTATTTACCCCAAATAGGGAAACATAAGAAACATGCTCTATTTGTACACATAGGAGTATTATAAGGTAATGAGTTTTTAATTATAAAAATAATCAATCTTCTGGTGTGAGTTTGCATAGTTAGATGCCTTTGTAAATCTTACTCTAAAAATAATGAAAGTCTCTATATACTAGGATGATTAATAACAAAATAATTCATACATCATATATATACCATCTGCAATCATTTTTACATTTTTCAACCAAGAAAAAAAGCTGTAAAACTACGTACATAAAAACAACTTAATGTTTCCTAATATATTCTCTTAATTTTCACACTGGTAGGAATAAAAGGAAGGATAGTAAAAGGCTAAAAATAAACAGATATGGTACTTTTCAAAATATGTTTTATGTTTAATTGAAATAAATTTTTACCTTGTTAGCAGAAAAGAACTGAATCAGGCCACCACAGACGGCAATAGAAACTATACCTCAACATACTCAATATACTCAGATAAATCCAGACATCTGAGCTGGACACCAGACTGAAAGGCAACCTAAGAATTAAATCTTTCAGTGTCTTAAAATTAAAAACCTAGTTTGCTACTCACCAAAGTGAAGTCCCAGTGGGGGCCAGGTGTTAAAAATGTGAAGGAGCTCCCTCTCCGAAGGGAATGTCTGTTAAAAGAAAACCCAAGCAATAAATAAGTTGAGAGTAACTTTAGTAGCATGAAGCACTAGACGGATGAAAAGCTATCTTTTTCATACATTCAAAATTGTTTAAAGCAGCCTTATTAATCATTCAATTGTAAAAGTAAAAATGAGGGAATGCAAAACAAAGTCATGGTGTGAGTTCTGGTCACTTTTAGAATCTTTATAAAAGTGAAAGGGCCTTTATAAAATTAGAAAAGAGATTAAAAATAATTCACCAAACTAAGCAGGGTTATTTTAGAAACATATACATGATTCAATAGTAAGAAATCTATTTATACAGTATATTATACCAATAGGATAAATAAAAAGCAGTAAATGATGCAAAATTGTCTAATAAATTCAATATGCACACCTAATATTTTAAAAACAAGAAAAGGATGCTCAATGTAATAAATAAAATCCAAATGCAATTAATTTGTATTTCATGTTTACATCTCTTCCATGTACTGATTTTTAAAAAAAATTATAGTCTAATTAACCAAGAAAACTACCACAAACTCTGAATAACTACATCCAAGACAAAGATTTCAAGCAAGATTACTTGACTAAGATTTTGTTGGTTACTATTAAGTGACAGATTTTTCTTCTATGTTATTTTTCCATTCAACGTAAGGAATTAAGTAAGAAATCCTTATAACAAAAACCTCTTCACCTTTATAAAATATAAACCTCCATGTTTATGAAACATGTAGAAAACCACAAAATGTAGCTAGCACAGGAAATTCAGTTTATAAACTACACTCACCATTAATCACTTCAGATGTAAATAAGTATAAAAATAGGTTTTCCCTCATATAGAACATATGATAATATAGAAATAAATGATAATTAAATGAGAAAAGCAAAAACTATTTTATTTCGAGCTTGCTAGAGGGAAGGGAGCCACCCACCATCCCTGTGATGAGGCAGACCCTTACCCCTTAGAGTGGGAACTCCTCAGAGTGGAGAGAAGGGAAGGCTTAGGGCTGGCCCGGAAGCTGAGGTGAGTGCGCTTCCTCTGTGACTGGCTGGGACTGCACATTTGGCTTGCGCTGATTGGTTCAAAGTTGGAAGTAAGGCTAAACCTTCGGGAATCTGACAGTTAATGATGACTGAGGGTTGACTGTTACCTCAGTTATTGTTCAGCTTTCTGGACTCTAAGGCCGTCCTCCATTGTGTACCATTCCACCTCTCACCCTGACCCTCACGGTCTCTGTGCGCTACAAATTACAGAAATTCCACCGATGGCTATCACACCTACAAGGATTTACAAGCTGAAATCAAATACGAGGGCTTTGGTAGTTCTCTAAGCTAAACATAAAGCCGAAGTTTGTTTATATTTTGGCAAGAACACAAGGGAAGATGGCTACAAGGAGAAGGAGGATCTCGAACAGGCTTCACAGAAAAACCAACACTGGAGTGACACTAAAGATGACTCCAAGAAACAGCAATGAGCACAGCACACAAGAGCCTTTTGGGTTTTTTTTTGGGCAAAGGGAACAACACACGCTAAGAGGGAGTGAGATGAATTATATTTAGGAAACTGCAAATACGGTAGTTCCTTATGTTTGAGTATCAGAAGAAATAAGGAAGGGCCTTACAGAACAACCCTTAAAGAGTGTGGACTTGATCTTGAATACTTACGGTGGCAGCCAGCCACGGAATTCTAAGTAACGAGGAGGATGAACTGGAAGAAGGCAAGACTCCTCAGAAGACCAGTCAGGAGGGAGCCCCAGTACTGCTTACAACAGAGGTAAGGGGTGGACGCAACGCGATAGCAGCCAAGTTAGGAGAAGCAGCTTAGAAAAAGGGCTCAATGACGAAACCGAAGAATCCTCCTTTTCCTCCCTATGCTGGCTCCGTTCCGTGTCTGCCAAGGTTGCTGACACTGTGAAAATGTAATTCCCCTAATGATAATTAGAAACCGATGCAGAGAGATCTGAAGATATTTAAAGCAAACATTTCCTAAATAATTATTTGTGAAAGATTAAAACACATAAGCCTTTTATTATTCCTAAAGCTCCGTGTTTTCCCCTGAGGGCCTCTTTAGAGGAGCAAGGTAACTTAAGAACTAGTTTTTCTTGCCACTGCAGAAAAAGTAACAATGAAGAAAACGGTACGATTTTTGATAAAACATTCAACGAGGTACTGTATTTAGGTTAAACCAACATGACATCCAAAATAATTATAATCCGTATGACTAAACAGTGCCAAAAGATCAAGGGGAAAAACATGTATCCATTGACCACACTTTTTAAAAACGTTGAGCTATGTTAGTTCTATCAGATACTATGTGGTTAATAAGAGCATCAGTGGGGACTGGGTTGAGAAGCAGGAATTAGGAGTCCTCAGAAGATTATTTTAAATCCAATGCAAATATTTGTTACAAAGAAGTAATCATGGTGGCACTTAAAATATCCAGCAAATACTTCCTTAAGACAAGTGTTGAGGAGACACAAAACCAAAGCTATTCATTTCTTTAGTCCCTAGAATCAACCAAACTGACCTCAGAATGAATTTGATGTTTGAAAGCTAGAAAGAAAAATAGCTTAAATAGGTCAACTGGAAAAATACTTCCAACCAGATGGTAAGAGTCTTTCCAGTACAAGCTGTAATCGGTTTTACAGTAATGCTATTTTTTCCCAATTCAATAACAAGCACCTATTTGTTTTGAATACCCATGGAGAAAAAGAACCCAATATACAAATTGTGCCCAGAAATCATGTAAGACAGTGCCAACTTTTAAAAATCTTGGAAAGACACACAGTGATCTTTCCCAGAGGTCAGGCTCCAAATGTAAATAATAGCTATTTTAGATCCTTGTGGGAAAAAATTTTTGATTTCATAAAATAAAAAGGTTATAAGTGGCCTTTCCAGAAGATACTAAGTGAAGTCCATTTAAAGAGGTATTAACCGTTGAAATAGGAAATGACAGTCCTCCATTGTTTTAATAATTTGTGTCTGATCTCTTAAAGCATAAAATAAACTCATACATGAAGGAAGGAGCTTGGTGTATTAAACCGTGTTTCCTATTGATCCCACTGTGATTATTCCTTGGCCTCTAACATCTGTACTTCCTTTCCTACCTTTGGGTGTGGTTTTGAACAATGTAAATTATTTTTACAGTAAACTAGTTTTAATCTAAACAAAACGTAATTACAATCATAAAGCTGATGTTCAAAAAGAGAAAAACTTCGTTAATTCACTCTTAAACCAAAGTATGATTTCAAAGATTATGATTGTGTCATGGCCCTGCTCTATCATGGAACATAATTAAGAGCTGAATTGAATTCTAAATAGAGGAAACGTAGCTCAATGAACACTTTTCGTAAAATGTATAGGACAACATGAGTGAGAAAATTCTCCCAATTAAAAAGGAAAACCATAAAAATGTAAAGATACGGGTTTATAATAGGGTAGATATTTAGGGGTTTACAATGAAAAACAACCAAATTGAGTTAGCAAAGTAATGTTTTTAAAAATCCAGCAAAATGGGAGGGCTAAAGATAGGAGTCCAGCAGCCTAGGTCACGGACGTCAGCAATAAGAAGGCTTGAGGCACAGGGCACCTGAAATACGAAAAAGTGTAAGTGACAATCATCTGTGGTGCCTCCAGAGCCGCTACGGAGAACCAGTCCCCAGGTGGCAGAACCAGGAAGGAGCCCAGCAGTGCCTAGGGAAATCGGTCCCACACCCCGCCGTGCAGCTCACGGGAACGCCTCAGCCTAGTCACAGACTACCTACAAACACCTGAAAGGTAAAATATGAATCTATAACCGCCAAGGTGCCACGGATGTAGAAAGAATGATGACATGCCAACCATACAGAAATCGACAGCTAACATTTGTTGATACTCGGGGTGCTGAACTACTCAGGTTCTCAATTTCTTTGCGAATTAGGCAAGAAACAATGACAAACGTTACTGAAACGGTTCATTTACTTGGGTCAGTTATGTGATGTGCTGGAGTGTGTGGACCGCTCAGCATCTTTGCTATCAGGAAGGTGCTGCGGGAGCTGAGTGTAAGCAGACTATATCCCTAACCCTGCTGGGGTTTTCTCAACTTCGTTACCTGTGAGCCCCAAGTAATAGATACATTTTGGATCCGCTCTAGTCTAGAACAAAGCTGAGCATCTAGAAACCAGCACACACACGCACACACACATTCCAGGTATCACAATATTCTACACCAATACTCAGACTGTCACATAGTGCCTTTATATTATTTAATTCCAATATCCTTATCAGGTTGCCTTGCCCACAGCATGGAATTCAGGGGAGAGGGTACAGGGGATAGATAACAGCAGCAAGTATCGGTGAGGGAAGAGAATAATACCTAAAAGCATACCTATTTAGAAATCAAGGGCTTTGGAAAACAGTTTGGCAATTTCTTAAAAAGTGAAACACAGGGGCGCCTGTTTCAGATTCTGTGTCCTCCTCTCTCTCTGCCCTACTCCTGCTCATGCTCTGTTTCTCTCAAAAATAAATAAACATTAAAAAAAAATCTTAAAAAATAAAAATGAAACATAAGCTTACCATATAACCCAGCAAATCCACTTCTAGGAATCTACCCAAGAAAAATGTAAACATACATCTCCCCCAAAGACTTCTGTATAAATGTTCACAGCAGCATTATCTGTAACAGACGAAACTGGAAATAATTCAAATCTCTAACAACCAGTAAATGAAATAATAAAAATGTGGAATATTCATTTCATATAACGGAATTCTATTTAGCAATAAAAATGAAATATTCATGCATGGCATAATATGGATGAACTGCAAGATTACTATTATATGATCCCATTTATATGAAATGTCCAGAAATATACATTTATACAGATGGAAAGCAGATCAGAGGCTGCCTCGGCCTGAGGGTGGAAGCGGGGTAATATCTGTGGATATGAGATGAAATTTGTAACTGTGGATTGTGGGGATAGTTGCACAGCTGCATACATTTACTAACAGTCACTCAACTTCACACAATGGGTAAATGTCATATATGCAAATTGTATCTCAATAAAACTGTTAAAAAGCAATCATTTGACGTGGGATCAAATAGCTTTAGGAGCTACCGTGGGTATCCTTTTATTTTTAGCAACTATATAAACTATATAAAGAGTAGTAACAACAATCCTAGGTTATAAAGAACTGGCTCAACTACTTGTTTGTATGTCCTAACAAGCTTACACCCTGCTGGAGTCCAGCGGTCTCTACTCTTTCTTCCTGCCATAGCCAAAGCGGTCACCACACATATGATATGTTGCCCCCAAATTAACATTCAGCAGAGGCAAATCAGCTTCGTGATCCTTTATTTAACTTGGTACAGATTTTAAAACAGTAAGTCATCCACTTCTCCTAAATTCTGTCCATTTTGTTGATCTTTCCAAAGGACCAGCTTTTGGCTTCATTGAATTTTTCCTACTATTTTCTATTCTCTGTGTCATTAATTTCTACTTTAACCTTTATTATTTCTTTCCTTTTGCTTGCTTTAGGTTTAGTCTGCCCTTCTTTATCCAATGTCTTAAGATGGAAAATTATTTGAGATTTTCTTAATATAGGTATTTATAGCTATAAATTTCCTCTAAGCACTACTTTAATTGGATCCTATACATTTTGATAGTCTGTCTTCATCATTGTTTATATCAGATTTTTTGTGATTTCCCACTGTTTTCTTCTTTGACCCGTTGATTATTTGAGTGCATTGTTTAATTTCCACATCTTTGTTAGTTTCTCAATTTTTTTTCCTGTTGTTGATTTCCAATTTCATTCCACTGTGATTGAGAACATATTTTTATTACTTATATCCTTTTAAATATATTTTTATTTTATGCCATAGAGTATAGTCTCTCACGAGCATACTTTTCATGTGGATTTGAAAATGTATACTCTTTTTGGATGTAGGGCCTACAGATGGCTGCTAGATCTAGTTGGTTTATAGAGTTGTTCAAGTATTGTATTTCTTTGTTGATCTTCTAGTTATTCTACCATTACTGAAGATGAGGTGTTGAAGCTGCTACTGTTGAACTGTCTGTTTTCCCCTTCATTTCTGTCAGTGTTTGCTATCTGTATTTTATTTGGTTATTAGGTGCATATATATTTGTAATGTTATCCTTGCCTGATGGATTGATCCTTTTACCATTATAAAATGGCTCCCTTATCTTTGGTAACTGTTTTTTTTTATTTTGTTTTGTTTTAGATTCTGTTTTGTTTGATATTAATATAGCCCATCTAGCTTTCTTGTGGTTTGCTGTTTGCATGATTTCTGTCTTTTTACTTTCAAGCTATTTGTATCTGTGAAGCTAAAGTATGTCTCCTATAGATGGTACAGTTGACTCTTGAACAGTGTGGTTTTGAGCTGCATGGGTCCACTTATAAGTGAATTATTTACAGTACAGTAGAAATTAATGACACAGAGAATAGAAAAATAGTAGGAAAAATTCAATGAAGCCAAAAGCTGGTCCTTTGGAAAGATCAACAAAATGGACAAATCTGTAGGCAGAGAGACCAAGATAAAAAGGAGACTCAAATTACTAGAAACAGAAATAAAAGAGGGGGCAATACCTCTTAACTTACAAAAATAAAAAGGACTGTAAAAGAGTACCATGAATAATTGCATGCTAACAAATTAAATAGCATAAATGAAATAAGCAAATTCCTAAAAGACACAAATTACTGAAATTGAATTAAGAAGTACATCTAGAACAAGGGAAGAGACTGAATTAGCAATCAAAAAAATATCCGCAAAGTCCAGATCCAGATAGCTTTACCCCTGGATCCTACCAAACATTTTAAAGAATACCAATTTTTCATTACCTCTTCCAAAAAATGGAAGAGTAGGGAACACCATCCAACTCATGAGACCAGTATTACCTGATACCAAAACCAGACAAGGACTTCAGAAGAAAACTACACACCAATGTATCTCTTGTGAACATAGATGCAAAAATCTTCAATAAAATAATAGCAAACTGAATCCAAGAGTATAAAATTATATACCATGACCAAGTAGGATTTATACTAGGAATGCAAAGTTGTTTCAACACCTAAAATTTAATGTAATCACCTCACATCAATATAATAAAATATAGACCAAAGTGGGGGTAAGAAGGTGAGAGAGAATATTTGACAAAGATCTAAAGCCCTTGCAAGATGAAATCACTTGAAAAATTAGGAATAGAAGGGAACTTCCTCAGTCTGGCAAGGGCATCTACAAAACCCCATAGCTAACATCATAGTTAAAGGTGAAAGACTGCACACTTTGTCCCTAAGATCAGGAACTAGATAAGGATTTTTCCAGTCTCAGTGATTCTACTTAACAGTGTACTGGAGGTTACAGTGAGAGCAATGAAAAAAGAGAAAGAATTAAGGTATCCAGGTTGGAAAAGAAGAAATATAACTATTTATATTCTCTGACCTAATCTTGTATGTAGAAAATCCTACAGATTCACCAAAAATCTATTAGAATGCATTCAGCAACAGTGCAGGATACAAAAATCTACTTACAAAAATCAATTGTATTTTTATACACTTGAAATTAAGAAACAAATTCCATTTACAATAGTATCCAAAAGAAAAGATGCTTAAATAACTTAAGCAAGTAGTACAAAAGTTATCCTCTGAAAACTACAAAATACTGCAGAAAGAAGTTAAAGATCTAAATAGTTGGGAAAACATTCTTTGTTCATAGGGTGGAACAGTTAACATTGCTAATATGGCAATACCCCCCAAAACTGATCTGCAGATTCAGTGTAATCCCTGTCCGAATCTGAGCTGACTTCTTTGTAAAAATTGACAAGCTCATCCCAAAATTCATATGGAGTCATAAGAGACCCAGAATCGTGAAACAATCATGTAAAAGGAAGAACAAAGTAGGACTCATATGTCTTGACTTTAAAAACCTACTACAAAGTCATGATAATAAAGTGTGGTGCTGGCAGGATAAGCATACAGATCCAAGGAATAAAACTGAAAGTCCAAAAATAAACGAAGATACCTATGGTCAGCTGGTTTTTCATAAGATTTTTCTCCATTTGATGGACAAAGAACAGTTATTTCAACAAATGGTTCTGGGACAACTGGATAGCCACAGGAAAAGAAACAGTACCCTTACTTTACATCATATATAAAAATTAACTCACACAGGTCAAAGACCTAAATATCAGAGCTTAAACTAGAAAACATACGGGTAAACCTTCACAACCTTGAATTCAGCAAAGGATTCTTAGATGTGACACCAAAAGAAAAAGCAACAAATAGACGTTTGACTTGATCAAAATTAAAAACTTTTGTTCTTCAAAGGATATCAGGAAACTGAAAAGACAACCCACAGAATAAGAGAAAATATTTAGAAATCATATATCTGATAAAGAACTTGAGTCTACAATAAAGAACACTTATAACTCAATAATGAAAAAAGGACAAATAACCCAATTAAAAAATGGGCAAAGGATAGGCCACCAAAAATGGCCACGTGATTCCGTTCATATGAAATGTCCAAAACAGGGAAACAGAGACAGAAAGGAGATTATAGCTTGAATAAACAGTGGGGAGGGATTTGAGGAGGGGAATGATAACTGAAGATCCTGGGGCTTCTTTTCCATATTAAAATGTTCTCAAGTTGACTGTGGTGATGCTTACACATATCTGGATACATAGACAAACACTGTACTTTATTTTTTTTATGGTTTTTATTTATTTTTGAGAGACTGAGACAGTCCGAGCAGGGGACTGAGAGAGGGAGGCACAGAATCTGAAGCAGCTCCAGGCTCTGAGCTGTCAGCACAGAGCCTGATGTGGGGCTCAAACCCATGAATCATGAGATCATGACCTGAGCCGAAGCTGGATGCTTAACCGACTGAGCCACCCAGGCACCCACGCTGTACACTTTAAATGGGTAAAATTGTATGGTATGTGAACACTGTTTTTAAAAAACTCACTAATCCTTTCATTTTTCTTGTATGTTGTTTTTCAAATTAGTGTACAGTGACTTTATCTACAGAAAGTTCTATATTTACATAGACTTTACATCAGTCTTTTTCCTTACAATTTCTGGATCTGATGTCAGCTTAAACAGTTGTTTCTTATTCCACTATTAAAATTACCCTGCCGTATTTTGTGTCTTCTTGGAGATGTCTTGCATCCTTTCTGGGAAATGGAGTCTGGATTAGTTACCGCACTCCCTAGTTTTCCTCCAAGACTCTGTGAAGTTCATTACTCTCCTCAGGCTGCCCGCGCCAGCACCCTTTTCTCAGCAGACCCCATTTCCACCCTCACACAGAAGAATGACAGAAAAAGGGAAGCCTGGTGGGAAAGGTCTCAAATTCCTGCTCACAACCTACCCATTCCCCAGACTTACCTAAAAGCATAGCGCCCACAGCTTTTAGCCAGGCTAAGTTCCTTCCTTTCCTGCCTGTGGGCTGCTTGCTAATCACCACTTCTCTCCCTCCCTCTGCCTATTACCCACAGACAACAAGGTTGTCCTCTAAGAGTCCGCTGCACGGACTTGTGTTGCCTCCATTATTCTTTCTTGCCTTCCTATTTTTTTCAAAGGGCAATCCACACTCAGTATTTCTTGTTTTCCAATCTCATTGCTACCTATCAGATTCAAACACTCCTCGTTTTTCATTTAGGCTACTGCAGACTGACCTCCCACCAAGTTATCATCTGTACTCGGGATTTTTAATTTGGTATCCATAGCTGGGCTGCAAGGGACCACATATTTGAAATTTTATGTATATCAGCACTTTTCAGAAACAGTTTTGTAAGACTTAAAGAGTGTTATGACTCCCAAATGCCACCTATTTTTCACAATGAGGAGGGAATGACCCTTAAAAATGCAAATATGATCATGTCATTGGCTTGTCTTTCAGTATTTCCCCATCACCTTGGATAACTCTCAGGGCACCCAAGGCTCCTTCATGATGCGGCTCTTTAGGATAATCTCTCATCACCGTCCCTAAATCCTCCCCGTTACACAATTCGCCCCTAGTCACAGCCAACTAGGTGTGACACCTAGACCTCATGTCCACTTGCCTCAGGACCTTTCAGCATGCTTCTCCCCTACACGAAATCACCCATTTACACCTCTCTAACCTGGTCCTCCAAGACTCAGGAGCCCAACGGGAAATCGTTTCTTGTTCTTTTCGTTAGTGTTCCTTTTATCTGTTGTGCCTGTTATATACCTTTACAGGGACTTGCATCACAATTAATTTATTTTTCTTTTCTGTCAAGTCATAAACTCTTTTGAGTATTTTCCAATTCCATGTTTCTAGTGTCTGGGATTCACATAGTTCTTGAAAAAATCATACCTCATTCTCTCAACCCATTGCAAACATTGTAAATTCAGTATTTTAACTAGTCTATGGAAATGATCTAAGATAATATGCTCTTCTCATTACCAGATTTAGTGGTCATTTTGTTCCATATCTAACTGAAACTTTCTAAACCTTCCTTATCAGTAATATTTGACAGAGTTTACCATATCCTCTTTCTTGAAATCCTTTCTTCCTTGGGCCTCTCATTGGCTGTTCTTGGTTCTTTTCCTATCTCCCCAGACGCCCCTTCTGAGTACCCTCTTTACCCTGACCGTTAAATGTCGGGAGGCCCTCAAGCTCTTTCCTTATATTCACAATCTCGATGGCTTCCTAGTTCCATGATTTCAAGTCTATTTGTTGACAACTCTCAAATTTACAACTGGTCCCATAGGTGGGTTTGCTTTACGAAATTTCAGTGAGCTAAACACTTAAGATTTGTGCACTCTTTAATTCAAGTATTACAGTTCAATAAAAGGTTAAGAAAAGCAAAAAAGACAGCAATGAGTAGAATAATCAATCATACTTCAATTTAAGAAAGAGAAAAGAAAAACTGTGATGAACTCTTTAACAGGATTCAAAACCTACTCCCAAAGCAAGCTCTGTCCTAGCCTTCCTCCTGAGAAGAGTAAAGCCCAGCGCTCAGGCCAGAAACCTTAGTGTTCCTTCTGCCTTTTTCTGTTAACTCCACACTTAATGCATCTGCAAATCCCGTCAGCTCTATTTGCAAACACATCCCAAATACATTTTGCATGTGTCCCTCTGTGATACGACGTCTCAACTGCAATACCTCTGCTTCTAGGTCCCTGCTTCTCTCGTCACGAAAGAGTCAGAGTGGTCCTTTTAAAACTCAGGTCTCACACCATCTGTTCTCACTTTCCAACTCACTAATTCAAATCTGAAGTCCTTTCAGTGGCATCCCAGGCACTGCTGATCTGGCCCAGCCACAGCTCCGACCCCTTCCTCTGCCTTTCTTCCCCTTGTTTCACTCCACTGGGTCCTCTTGGCTTCTGGCAGATCCTTAAACACACCAGATGAGATCCTACTTCAAGGCCTGTGTGCTTGCTGCTCCCCCCTTCCCATATTCACAGGGCTCAGAGCCTTAATTTCTTCAGATCTCAAATGTCATCACCATGGGAGGTTTTCCTTTTGCTTTTTTAAAAGTAGCAACAGTGGGGTGCCTGGGTGGTGCAGTTAGGCATACAGCTCTTGATTCAGCTCAGGTCCGGGTCTCAGGATTCCTGATCTCAGGCTCTGTGCTGAGGGTGTGGAGCCTGCTTGGGATTCTCTCCCCCTCTCTCTGCCCCTCCCCTGCTCACTCACTCACTCTCTCAAAAATAAACAGACATTAAAAAAATAAAAAAGCAACACTACCCTCTCCTAATCTCTACCCCCTTGACCATGCCTTAATTCTTTTCCCAATATGCCCACCTGATACTGTACATATGTGATCACAGTCTTTCTCCCCCAATAAGAATTTAAACTTCATGAGAGGAGACACTCCATCTATTTTATTCACCAGAATTCCCAGTACCTACAACAATGTCTGGAACGTGCCCAGCATACAACTGAATGAACGCGGAGGGAATTTTAACACCGACCGCCTCTACTTACTTATTTATTTCTGAGATTCCATTTCCCTTACCTAGTCCTTCCACCTCTCAGGCTGGAATTCCTTCTCTCTGCCCTCAACACTTGTTCAGTGGAGGCTGTAATCACTACAGAGATTTCACAAAGCTGTCAGACAAGAAGCGCCCTAAACTACAAAATAACGAAGATCAGTTTCTGATGAAAAATACCCTCGGTCTCTGCAGAGTGCCCTAACAAGGGGTTTATGCGGTCGCCGGGGCGGCTCAGTCGCACGAGCGAGGACTGCCGGTTTCGGCTCGGGTCATGATCCCCCGGTTTGTGGGTTCGCTGGGCTCTGGGCTCACTGTGCGGGGGCCTGCTTGAGGTCCTGTCCCCTCCTTTCTGGCCCCCTCCCGCGCACTCTCAAAAGTAAATAACGTTAAAAAAAAATTGAAAAACAAAACAGAAACCCCAATCGGTTGATAAACGCCTTGTTGATGGAAGTGAGGTGTCCTATCCCTCAAAAAGGGGGCGGCACATGCAGGCATGGCTGGACAGTAAGTTAGGTAAGGGGCCCTGGTGTATGCAGAGGTAGGGGCTCCCGACACGACGCGCGGCTGCGGAATTGTTCATGAAAAGGCGGCCGAGAGCCCTGCGTGCACAGGCGCTGCGTTCGCTGTTTTACACCCGCCGGAAGTGGTACCATCAGAATCCCGATTTCGCAAACGAGGACCTCCGAGGCGAAGGTCCGCGGCCGGTCCCCGGACCCTGCCGCCTCCTGCGGGGCGACGGGAAGGCGACGCCGTCAGGACCTCTGCACACCGCCCCTCCTCCGGACCCGGCCCTCCGAGACCCTCTGCGGCCCGCCCTTCCAGACACGCGGCACGGAGCGCGCTCGGTGCGGGGACACAAAACGCCGGCGACCGCGCCCTGCGGCCTCCGCACCCGGGAGGCTGGGCCCGAGAGCCGGGCCGGTTCGCGGACCGGCCGGGGCCCGGGAGCGGGGTGCCGGCGTCCGCGAGCCCCACCGAGCGCTCGCTCTCGGCCCGAGTCCCGCACCCGGGCGACAGTCCCCCCAACCCCGGTCCTCCCGAGGCCCGCAGGCTCCCGGGCCTCCCCCGCCGCAGCCTCCGGACCGGCGCGTCGGACCCGCCCCCACCGCAGCCCCGCCCCCGCGGCGAGCCCGCGCCCCCCCCAGCCCCCTGAAGGAGGGGGAGCCCGCGCCGGGCAGAGGAGAAAGAGAGGGGAGCAGCGCGCGTCCGGCCTGAGGGCAGGACGAGGAAGAGGAGGTGAGTAAAGAGCAGGCGCCCCCGCCAGAAGAAGGGGCCGGGGGGGCGGGCAGCTCGGCCCTCCCCGCGTCCCTCCCCCTCTCTCCCTCCCTGCAGCCGCGGACCCGCGCCCGGGTCCCCGGTCGCTGCGGCCCCCGGCGCTTACCGGCCGTCGGGCCCCGGCCTGGGGGTGTCGGCCGAAGGTCCCGCGGCGCAGTCCGCGTTGAGCCCGGAGGCCCGGCGGCTTCGCCTCCGCGGCCGGGGCTGCTTCTGGGCAGCCAGCTCGGGCTCCATGACGCGGCGGGGGGTGGGGCGGTGGCCGGGTGCCCGGGAGACCCGCCGGGTCGGGCACCGCGCCCGACCGCTGCTGCCCGGGGAGCAGTTCCTGTCAGGAGTGCGCCGCCACCGCCGCCGCCATCTTCCGGGGTTTGAAAATGGCGGCCGTGCGGCGGCCAGCCAATCGGGGGGCAGCGGGCGGTTGCTGGGAAACCTGAAGTCCCGCCCTTTTGGCGCCGCACAGGAACCCGGCGAGGCTGGAGGGTGGAGGGGTCAGTCCTGCGGATTCCTGGATGACCTTGGATTCCGTTCAGACCCGATTTCTGAATCCCCAAGGCCCGGTACCTATTTCACTGCTCATTAGGACTTCCGCCACAGGCCAAGGCAAGTTGGGAGTACTTTAGATCTTTCTGAGTATTGGGGAAGGAGAGAGATCGAGAGTAATGACCTAGACTGGTGTTGGGTTATTGGCCGCATACGCGCTAAATTATTCATGTGAGATAAATCTCCAGTTACCAGAGGTGATGGGAATGTGTTCTCAGGGCTGTCTCCAGGAAGCCACGAAAACCGAATTATGAGCCGTCCTGTGTCGCACTAGGGAGATAGTCTCTCTTTAGCAAAAGAGAGTGAAGGTGCCTTCATTCTCTCAATGTATGAAGGCGGCAAAAAGCACAGCATCAGGTAAAGGGCTTCTTCAGATAAAGACGATGTTAAATAGCACATTCTTTGGTTTTAAATATTGCTTTTTATGTGTCAGAGGCTTTAAAATCTCCTTTGATGCTGTGGTTCCACTTCTGGGAATCTGTCCTAAGGAATAAAATTATACACACAATGAAGAGCGGTAGAATACACCAGCTGGGAATAGGACGTTAGGATCATTTTGAGCTGCAAGCACTTTAAGGACGACAGATACAAGAAGGGCGTTCTGATCTCCACCTTTCTTCCTGAAAACTGGAGACAAACTTCCTTGTGAAAGCTGCCTTTCCTGTCCCAGGAAGAAAGGCACCTTCTTATCACCAGAGATGGGGGGGGGGGGGGGGGGGGGATAGGAGTAAAGAGACTTCTGTACACACAGCACTTATTAAAATAACTCATCTTCCTTTGGTCTCCTCGTATATTTTAGCTATTTTTCCACAATTGCCTCTCTTCATCTGACCGAGTATATAAGTGCTAAAGTTTTGCCACTTCTTTGGGTCTTCTTTTTCCTATGGGGGGGGGGGGTCCTCCCATATACATGTGAAAATTTATTTGCTCTTCCCCTGTTAATTTGTATTCTGTCATTTTAACTCTCATGCCCAGCCAACACCCTGAGAGGATAGAATTGAAATTTTGTTTTCCCTGCAACATGAAGGCATTAATGGCACTGATGTTTATATTATCAGAAAAAGGAAAGGTAGTCTAAATAAACAGTGATAGGGGAATGGTTAATTATAGTGGACCCACTGGAAAGGACATTTTCTTTTTTTTAATGTTTATTTATTTATTTTGAGAGAGAGAGCAAGGGAGGGGCTGAGAGAGAGGGGGAGAGAGAATCCCAAGCAGACTCCAGGCTGTCAGCACAGAACCCGACATGGGGTTGATCCCATGAAGTGTGAGATCATGACCTAAGCGAGTCAGACACTCAACTGACTGAGCCCCCCAGGCGCCCCAGTCCACAAAAATTAACTGTGAAGTGTCTCATGGGATAAGTCTACTGTAATTTTAAATAAAAACATGGAATATAGAGTTATATTCATTATATCCTGAGTTATGAATTATAAGATATTTAACAGAGGAAGAAGATGAAAGCAATGTATTAAAATATCTCTAGGTAGTCAGGCTATGGTATTAAATCATTTTTATTTTTACTTGTGTTTTATAATTTTTTTAAATCATGAGATGCTGAACTTGAATTACATTTATAACACAAGGAGAGATTTGTGTTATAAGAATCATGTTGTGATATTCCACTTTGTCCTACCCTCCCCCAGAATTAAAAAGAAAGTATTGCTTGGCAGGAGTTAGAGTAAAATAGTGCAGAGATGTTGTCTAAAGAGCTATGTTTGTTTTTTTTTTAAGTTTATTAAGTCATCTCTGCACCCAACGTGGGGCTCGAACTCATGGCCCCAAGATCAAGAGCCTCATTCCTCCGACTGAGCCAGCCAGGAGCCCCTAAGTAGCCGGTTTCCACCCAGACATCAATTTACAAGCATTCTCTTGCGGGGCTTTCTCAGATTATTTCAACGACTAGTACACCAATAAGAATTAGTACCCAAATCAAGAATTCTAAAACCTATTCTCTTATATTCTCTAAATCAAACTCTCTTTTTGTAACCCTGCTAACCAAGTGATACATATCATGCTTGGTTTAGCAACCGGTGAGGTCATACATACAGTATGCACCAGCTGTATATAAGTGGGGCCGGAGAGGAAGAATCCTGAGAAGGTACAAGTCTTTCATCCCGTCCCTTCCAGCAGTCTGCCCAACCACGTGAGACTTACTTCTATTCCTCCAGGCAGCCAGCTGTGCTTTCTTAAACTGCCAACGAGAAGGTTACTTTTACGGTAAACATACTTTATGAAGAAAACTCTTGCTAATCTTATTGGACCAGCAGGAGAGTACTTAGTGGCACAATGGGGCAGACTACTTGAAATCAGGTTTCTTGTTCCTTCAAATCTATCATGTGTGTTTGTGTGTAGGTGAAGGGAAAGTCGTTCATTTTTTGCACCTGTCATCATTTGCTCTGTTGGTTTGCTTTTAGATATTTCAGTGAGAAACAGTGTAACTTTGGAAACTGGATGCTAGCTGAAGGGTTTAAGAAGAATGAAACTTGGGGGGCACCTGAGTGGCTCAGCCAGTTAAGCATCTGACTCTTGATTTCAGGTCGGGTCATGATCTCACTGTTGGTGGGTTCAAGCCCCACATTGTCAATGCAGAGCCCACTTGAGATTCTCTCTCTTCCTCTCTCCTCACATTCTCTCTTTCTCTCTCAAAATGAATTAATTAACTTAAAATAAAAAAAAGAAGAGTGAAACTTGGAAAGAAAAATGTGTGGCCAGGAAAAGCATTATTAATTAGAAGTAGATTGGGGCTAATTTCTTTCATGCTTAGACTATCTTATAAAGACGGCACTGAAGTTTGAAAATCCTGAATTATGTTAGTAATGGGAGAGGAGGGGGGAGGGGGAACAAGGTCGGAATGTGGGCTCTGGGGGGAAGGAATGACCATGGAAAGTGACCCTGGCTGTGGCAACCAGGGCTGCCCATGGAGAATTAGCAAAGATAACTTCACAAACGTCAGTGCGTCAACCAGAATTCTGTCTCAGAGCTGAAGAATTTTTGTTTAACAAGAATTTCTCGCTTAGAAGTTTTCTTCTTCTCAATTACTTACCCAGTGAATTGACTGGCCTGTATTAAAAAATTGTTAAGAGAGGAACTTTGTAAAGAAAGGAAATCCTAACTGTAAACACGACACTTTTATACTTGCAGGTTTTCTCTCCCTCTCTTTCAGGACCTAAGGACGCCACCGCTTGCTTGCGTCAGTGAGAGCTCTACCAGAGAAACAGAGCTAGTAATAAATAAATCTATGTGTGTGTTTATATTTATATAGAAATGGAGGTTTATAGAGAGGTTTAATTATATGTTTATATGTATGTGAAGTAATGGAGTCATATATGATGTATCTGCAGATGTGTTTCTTGGACTGCTTCATGTGATTGTGGACACGGTAAAGTCTGAAGTCAGCAGGGCAGACTGGCAGGCTGGCAGCTCTTGGGTGGGAGCTGAAGCCCATACTGCTGTTTTGTTTTGTTTTAAAAATTTTTTTAATGTTTTATTTATTTTTGATACAGAGAGAGACAGAGCATGAGAGGGGAAGGGGCAGTGAGAAAGACACAGAATCAGAAGCAGGCTCCAGGCTCTGAGCTGTCAGCACAGAACCCGACGCGGGGCTTGAACCCACAAAGGTGAGATCATGACCTGAGCCAAAGTCGGAGGCTTAACTGACTGAGCCACCCAGGCGCCCTGCTGTTTTGTTCTTAAGGCCTTTCCACCGATTAGGTGAGCCCACCCACATTATCCAGGGTAGTATTTATGTAAAGTCAACTGATTGTCAGTGTTAACAGTGTCTACAAAATGCCTTCACGGCAATCCATAGATCAGTGATTGATTGAGTCACTGCGCGGCATAGGCTATCCAAATTGACACTTGAAACTAATCATCACAGCAGACGAGTTCTCCAGACTTGAAATTCCAGTTACTATTACTTGACGAAACGTTATTCCTTTAGGATTTAGCCTTCTAAGGAATACAGGAATTACGAACAGAAAACAAATAGGATACATTTCTTAAGTTATATTACAAAAGAGATTTTCCTAATTTTGTTCTAATTACAAATCTAAGTTAATCATAGCTCTAAATGAGGTTGAGTATTAAGAAAAAAAAAATTAGGGGTGCCCTAGTGGCTCAGTCGGTTAGGTGTCCAACTTTTGGTTGGACTCAGGTCACGATCTCATGGTTTGTGAGTTTAAGCCCCACATCGGATTCTGTGCTGGCAGTGTGGAGCCTACTTGGGATTCTTTCTCCCTCTCTCTGCCCTTCCCCCACTCATTCTCATTCTCTCTCTCTCTTTCTCAAAATAAAGAAGCATTAAAAAAATAAAAAATAAAAAATAAAAAATAGACATACTGAATGTGTCAGTGGCCAGAAATGAGATACTCAGATCTTCTGATTTTCCCTTATCTTGTCTCAAACTAAAAATGTCAGGGGCCAATGGGAGACATTTGACACAGCAGCAAAATAAACATGATCCTGATTTTATAAAGTGGAACTGGCTTACTCTTTTCTTTATTCTATGGAACTATCAGAACCCTAAAAATTCGGGGGATTGTTGACAGGTAGAGACAGACACGATTGATTGGTTTCATGAAGATCAAATTGTGTGATAAGCAGAACTCATAAATTCAGGAGAAAACTGCCGGAGAGCAAATGATTAAGGGAGATTCCCGACGCAGAATCAAAAGATACAAGATACGGAAGGAGTTTGGGTGATGTGTCAGTGATCAAATGGGGAGGTGCGTTTGGAGCAGGTGCCTTGGTTGGCCTCTTGCCCCTCCTCTGCCTGTGGAGTGCACCTGCCCACAGGCCCATGCAGTGAGTAGGATCCAGGAGCTGGAGACACCGAGCAGTGCCTCAGGAAGCCGAATATTCCTGGAGGATGGGGAGCTCGAGGCCAGAGACAGATCCCAGCCACTCCAACTGGCGGTCCCTTCCAGCCTTCCCCCTCTCTGACGGGAAGCAGGCTGTAGAAAATAGCACAGGCTGGGAATCAGAGGTCTAAGACAAACTGGATAAAATATGAAACAGCGACTATTAAAAGATTTAAGGAAAACCTTCAGAATGAGACAGACCTCAAAATCCAAAAGGGGGAAGAGTTAGAACACAAGGAAAGAGAGTAAATAAAGCAAACAGAAGAAGACTTCAAAAGGAAAAGTGAGAGACCAATTCAGCCATGAAAAAAAATAAGCTCAAATTCTGGTCATTTAAAATATAAATAAACCAAAAGACTTATCAATAACAGGACCAACACAGATGAAAAACAAACTAGCCAAAAGTTGTAGCTGAGGAATTTTCCAAGAACATAATGCTCAGAGCCAAGAAAGGGAAAGTATGAAAGAAGAAGAGTTTAGAGTCAAAAGGGCAGAATTAAAAATTTCAACTTACATCCAACAGCAGTTCCAGGAGAGAGAACAGGCAATAAGGAGATGAGAAAACAAACAAATAAATAAAAAGCCCAGGCCCAAGAAAGAATATGACCTGAAGATTTGAAGGGTTCTCCAAGTATGGAATGAGGTGATTTAAAAATGTTTACATGTAGGGGCCCCTGGATGATTCAGTCAGTTGAGCGGCTGACTTCAGCTCAGGTCATGATCTCACGGTTCGTGGGTTCGAGCCCCGCGTCTGGCTCTGTGCTGACCGCTCAGAGCCTGGAGCCTGCTTCTGGTTCTGTATCTCCTTCTCTCTCTGACCCTCCCCTGCTTGCACTGTCTCTCAAAAATAAATAAAAAACATAAAAAAAAGAAAGAAAGCACCGATGAATAAGATAGTAAAGAATTAGCAGGCTAACTCAGGAGGAAAGGAGAGAAATCCTGTTTGTGTTACAGGAGTTTGCCAAACAGGGAAACTTCAGTTTTCATGGATCAGTGGGCACACAAGGAAGAGCGATCAGTGCCTAGCGCCCAATCTAACACAATTTCATAAGAGACTCTTCTCCATAAAGTTTAACTCCCAAAATAAATTTTAGAATAAGGGTAAATGCCCTCCAGCATCTCAACATCCAAGAGAAGACAAGGTGATTTTTCCCTGACTTTGAGCAGAGCAGAGCATTGGAAGAGATTGCTTCTCAGAAGTTATAGCCACAAGTTGGCCTTAGATTACAAAGTAACACCAAATCACTTCTTTTGGATCCTCTGAAAAATAAAACTTCAGTGAATCAATTTAAACAGATGATACCCCCTACAGGACTTGCAGCACTAAATGCAAATCCTCTCTCGAGAAACAGTTCATCCCAGACCTCAAAGACTTCAAATAAGTTTTCAAAGAAAGCTAGAAGCTCACAGTCAAAAATAAGCACACAAGGAAAAAAGCCACAATTGGCAAGAATCAGAAAAAATAACAAAGGAAACAGATCTGCAAGGATGTTTGTTTTGTGGAATAATCAGGCAGATTAGGAAACAGTCGGTTAAATAGAAGATAAGATGGAAAGATAAGATGGAAAACATCATCACAAAATAGTCAATTACAAAAAACAACTGGATGTAGCAGATTTGAAAAAAAACTTATAGAAATGAAAAAATACAATAATTAAAATGGAAAACTCAGTGTGTGGTCTTAAAAATAAGATTAGATAAGGCCAAAGAAAAAACAATGGATGAACAGAAGATGGCTGGAGAAATTAGGCAGGATGTGGGAGGGAGATACAGAGTGACTGAAAATAGATGTTAAGAGTGTATAAACCACAGTAAAAATGTCTAACAGAAAGAGGAGGAAAGAAAAACTGGGAAGAAAGCCATATTCAAGCAGAGAGTGAAAACTCTATAAAACTTAAGAAAGTCATGAATCAACAGATCATGAAGCCCAACAAATCCAAAGCAGGACAAAAAGAAATCGGCATAAAGACCATGTGATGGTAAAACTAGAGAAACCAAAGACAAAGATAAAAATTCTAACCCAGCCAGAGAGACCTTCAAAGGAACAGCATCTTTACGGACAGCTTCCCACAGGCAGTAACGGAAGGGAGAAGCCAGTGGACTCGGAGAAATACTGACATAGAATTCTGTACCCAGTGAAGTACTTTTCAGGTAGGTGAGCGAACTAAAGGTATTTCAGGCAAAAGCAAAAAAAAATTGTAACTGAAAGACCTCACTCAAGGAAATTCTGAAGGGCTTACTATAGACAGAAGAAGTTTAAAAAAAAAGAAAGGTAAATTCTGAAATGGGGGAAGGAATGAAAAGCAAAGAAAGTGGTGATCTATGGGTAAATCTAAAACAAACATTGATTTTATAAAATAACAGTAATATTGTGCTGCAGGCTTAAATACATTTTGTTCAGAAGAGGATTGGGAAGGATACAAAAAGATAACCTAGAAAATGACGACAAACAAGATAAAAGCACAAGATAAGATATCTAAACCCAGCCATATTAGTTACTGCATTAAATGTCGTGGACTGAATTCTTCAATTAAAAGATACATAACAGGAAGCCTGGGTGGCTCAGTCGGTTAAGCATCTGACTCTTGATATTGGCTCAGGTCAAGATCTCATGGTTCGTGGGTTTGAGCCCCAAGTCGGGCTCTGTGCTGATTAGGAGCCGGATTAGGATTCTCTCTCTCCCTCTCTCTCTGCCCCTTCCCTGCTCTCTCTCTCTCTCAAAATAAAAAAATAAACTTAAAAAAATACATAGAAAAAAATCAGTTACATTATGCTTACAAAAGACACATCAAAAATATGAGAATACTGAAAGATTAAAAAATTAAGAATGTAAAAAGATGGAAAAGACATTATTCAGATACTAACCAAGAAAGCTATATTAAAGTAGTAATGTTAATACTCAGTAATAAAGGGGTTCCTGGGTGGCTCAGTTGGTTAAGCATCTGACTTCAGCTCAGGTCGTGATCTCATGGTTCATGGATTCTAGCCCTGCATTGGGCTCTGTGCTGACTGCTTGGAGCCTGGATCCTGCTTCGGATTCTATGTCTTTCTCTCTGCCCCTCCCCTCCGTGCTCATGCTCTCTCTCTCAAAAATAAACATTAAAAAAAATTTAATATTCAATAATAAAGACTTTAAGGTAAAATCATTAATAGATATAGTCATTTAAAAATGATAAAATGTTTCAATTACACAGAAAATATAATTTAAAATTTACATGCTCTTAATAACATAGCCTCAAAATAGAAAAAGCAAAAATTGTCAAAAAATTGTCAGAAAAGTAGACAAATGGATACTCATAATGCAAAATTTTAACACATCTTTTTTTTAATGTTTATTTATTTATTTTGAGAGAAAGTGCAAGTGGGGGAGGTGCAGAGAGAGGAGAGAGAGAGATCCCAAGCAGACTCCGTGTCATCAGCCCAGAGCCTGATATGGGTCTCGAACCCGCGAACTGTGAGATCATGACCTGAGGCGAAGTCGGATGCTTAACCGACCCAGCCACCCAGGCGTCCCTGTTTGAATCTTATTTAAGGAGAAGACATTCATCTAGTAATTATGCACCCGAAAAAGCTATTTTTCTAGCTATTTGCTCATTGCTGGTGCAACAGATTTCACTCATACTCTTTTCCCATCCATGCTTGATACATTCTTAACATGAAAGGAGGATCTTCTTAAGAAGCCATTTGTTTTTTGAACAAAAATAAGTTTGAGTTGGAAGTGCACTTGGGCAAGCTCCAGTCAGGTAGCCTGTAGTTGTGCACAGACTCCTCCAGGGTGTTGAGGCCCCGCACAGCCCCTTTGAGAAAAGAGAACAGAAAAACTGAGGGGACTCCTTTAAGAGAAGCAGGTGTCTCAGCCCCCAGGTGGAGTCATTTCCTGTCCTGTGATAAAGTCCGCCCGCAGGGCGTGTGGCTCCGTAGTTACCGAAGGCCGGTGGGGGCACCTCCAAAGCAGCATGGTAAGTGGCTGTGGCCCCCGCCTTGTTACCGCTGTCACTTGGTGTGGTCGCAAATTTTACCCATTGTATTTGACCCAGTTCCCTAGCAAACCATCCTTAATAAGTTCTTAATACAAAAGAAGAGATTTGTAAGGAAGCCATTTGTTTCTTTCAATAACTGTGTTGTAGGCAGATTTGAATAAGCTCTCATCCCAGGGATCTTTTGCAGCTTTTAGGAGAAGCTTAGTTGATTTGCAATTGTTCATTGCTTTTTTTAAAAAAAATTAATGTTTTTTATATTTTGAGAGAGAGGGAGAGTGAGGGGCAGAGAGATGGAGACAGAATCTGAAGCAGGCTCCAGACTTGAAGCTGTCGGCACCGAGCCCAATGCGGAGCTCAAACTCATGAACTATGAGATCATGACCCGCGCTGAAGTTGGACACTCAACCGACTGAGCCCCCAGGTGCCCCTGGTCACTGCTCTCTCTCTTTTTTTTTTTTTTTTAATGTTTTTAATTTATTTTTGAGAGACAGAGACAGCTCGAGCAGGGGAGGGTCAGAGAGAGAGGGAGGTACAGAATCTGAAGCAGGCTCCAGGCTCTGAGCTGTCAGTACAGAGCCCAGCGTGGGACTTGAACCCATGAACCGTGAGATCATGACCTGAGCCAAAGCTTGACGCTTAACCGACTGAGCCCCCCAGGCGCCCCTCACTGCTCTTAATTGAAGTACAGAAGCAGGAAGCCCTCCTTCCTTTATTCTGCATTTTAGACCCGGTGTGCTGGTTTTTCTGTAGAAATCAAATTGCTTCACTGTGAGGTATGTTTGTAGAGTGTCTGGGGACTTCAGACCCAGGTCACCATTGCTGAGCTCACAAATGCGTGGCCAGGTAAAGTGCATGGACAGCTCCTTGTCCTCTCTTGAGTTCAGTTCTCAGGGGCTAACATTGAACAGAGGTACTTAGAATAATTCCTGTCTGGGGGTCAGCTTTTAAGATCCACCGCCCTTTTACTATCTTAGGTGCCTGTCTCAGTAATTTTTAGTATATTAGAATTTTGAATTTTCAAATGGAAGCAGCCTTTCATACTACTTTTTCATCTCTGATGTTCTCGTCCCCTTGGACTGGCTCTCCAGCATTTTAAGGATGTTTAAGCTCTTTTGTCTTTAGAAATTATGCCTTCCTACGTGAGGGCTCTCTGTGGTCTCGGAAGCTTTCTGTGTCTTGACTGAATTATTCTCGATGTTCTGGGTGTAATATTGTACTCTGTAGTCTTGCAAGGTATTTCTGCTGGGGAAAATGGGTAAGGGCTACACGAGATCTTTATGGTTTCTTACAACCATGTGTGAATCTACAACTTTATCTCAAAATAAAAAGTGAATTAGAAAATCATGCCTTCCTAATAACTCAAATAGCCACATTGGCAGCATTTACGAATGTGCAGTGCCTTACCAGAATTGGTATTCGGTGGGCAGTTTACAGTCTTAGTTTATAGGGTGACTAATATTGAACAGATAGCTCTGGGAGGAGGGAAAGGGTACGAGAAGCAGGTAGACAGCCTTCTGTACTTTACATTTTGTCTTCACTGCTCCTTCCTGGGCCAAGTATTCCCGGTGAGGCCTAAAAGGACACTGCCACGCCTATGTCTGAATCAGCTGGGAAACAGACCTGATGAAGACACTGTTACCAAAATCTAGGGAGTTTTGATCTGAGTACAGTCGCTGATGTGCAGAGATCATTTGAAGCCCAGCAGGTGCAGGAGGGATGAGGCTGGGTTTTGCAGACAAGAGTCTTAGAAGCCGGTTTATGACGGAACATGTTTGATTTTTAGGTGCCGGACAGAGGTGGAAATATTGGTTTGTGCTGAGCAAGGTGGTTTATTTATTTTTATTTTTTTAATGTTTATTTTTGAGAGAGAGAAAGAGAGCACGTGCAAACGTGAGGGAGGAGCAGAGAGGGGGAGACACAGAACCTGAAGCAGGGTCCAGGCTCTGAGCTGTCAGCACAGAGCCCAGTACAGGGCTGGAACTCCTGAACCGCAAGATCATGACCTGAGCCACCCAGGCGCCCCTGGTGAGGTGCTTTCTAAATGGAGCCCACAGCCTTTGTCATGAGAGCCCGTGGCTGCACAGAGAAGGAACAAGGGGGAGCTTGTACCGAAGCAGTGACCTTGAATCCCTCATAAAGCAAAGAGGGCAGTGTCAGACCTTGTGAATCAGGGAGACAAAGTACACGGGCTTGATGCTGCGGGAGCGGAAACAGAGTCCAGGTGTGACTGCAGGGCTGCGCCCAGTCCCTCCCTGGACTCAGTGGTCTTTTTGTCTTTGAGGCTCAGAGCTTGACCGGGGAAGGAGCAGCCCGGACAGGGCCAGGGCTGCTTACCCCCTCATCAGGCGAACAGCGGGAAGGGCCCCAGCGATGCAGAAAACGGGCTTCTCACTCCTTGACGCCCCTTGCGGAGACCGGTCCTGTGCCCGCCGGCCACCTAATCCCGACAACGCACAGGTCCGCAATGCTGTCCTTGCGGTTTTCAGGATTTACCTTTTCCTTTCCCGCTCTCGGAACAGTAAAATCCGTGTCTGTGTAAGTTACCAAGAAAGTTGTTGGTCCTTAAGAACAAGACGTGAATTGTGATTTAAGAGTAGGATGGTAGAGTGGAGGCCGATGAGGATGGTAGAGAACAGTAGACTTTACACAAGAAAAATAATCACTGTCCAGACAAAACTGCCGCTAATATTTAATGTTTTGATGCATTTTTAAAGATCTGTTTTGAGGCATCTGGGTGTTTCAGTCGGTTAAGTGTTCAACTCTTGACTTCAGCTCAAGTCATGATCTCATGGTTTGTGGGTTCTAGCCCCGTGTCAGGCTCTGTGCTGTTGGTGCAGATCCTTCTTGGGATTCTCCCCTCTCTCTGCCCCTCCCGCACCTGCACCCTCACTGTCTCTCAAAATAAATAAATAAATAACTTAAACATATTTTTCTATGCTTATTTTTTAATGTATTCAATATCATACTTTGTACACAGCTATATGACTTATGTACCTTTTTACTTAATAATTTCTTATGAGCATTTCCCGTGTCAGAAAGGTTTCTTTTTGGTAAGTATTTAAGGGTGACATCACCCTTTCTTTAGTGGCCCGTGGTACGTGAATGTAGACTGGTTCTTGACTTTCAGGCGTACAAATAACACTGCGTGTCAGCGTCTAAACCTTTGTATTTGAGACTTTTCTTAATAATTCAGCGGCGTCTGTTATCTGCCTATTGATCTACTAGGCATGAGAAGTGGTTGTTTTTTTTAAGATTTGGGGGTAGGGGTGGCCGGGGGGCTCAGTTGGTTGAGCATCTGACTCTTGATTGTGGCTTAGGTCATGATCCCCGAGTTGTTAGATCAAGCCCTACATCGGGCTCTGTGCTGGACGTGGAGCCTGCTTAGGATTCTCTCTCTCTCTCTCTCTCTCTCTCTCTCTCCCCCTCTGCCCCTCTCCGCCACCTGTACCCTTACTCTCTTTCAAATAAAAAAAATTAAATAAATAACAAAAAATAAATAAATTAATTAATTAAACAAATAAGAATAAACTATTGAAGGCTAGGGAAAAAAAGATTTTATTTTAAAGTAATCTCTATACTCACCGTGGAGCTCAAACTCACAACCCCAAGTTCAAGAGTCACGTGCTCTACTGACTGAACCAGCCAAGCGCCCCTCAAGTACTTTTTTAAAATTAATGTATATAAAATTGTCTTATCTATAGCCCTTAATATGAAGGATGATATATAAGTCATTTTTTAGACACATCAATATTTTTGTTTATTATAGTATTGAGTCTTCGCATTTTGGGGTTGTTAAATCCCTTACATGTAAGTTTCCTTCGTAAATGTTCCCCTACTTTTATGCTTAGAACATCCTTCCTTACTCAGAGCGCATACAAATAGTAAATATAAAATCTCAAGATATGGGAAGGTAGTACTTTAAAGTGCAACGGTCTTAATGTGTGTCAGGTTATAAATTGGTTTTTGAGGGGGCGGGGTTTATTCCTTTCCAGTAACTAGCTAATATTTTTCTGGGTGAGGCAGCTCGATTTCATACATGTATAGTATTTAACATGTGTGTAGTCTTACCTCATTCTTACCCCCAGGACACGATAGGTACTTAAGTTACATAGTTGAAAGAAACCTTCTAGTGAAATTGGAGTCCTTGGTTCAGTTGTTCCTGAAGCTTACCTGCGCCCTGGTTTTTCCTTTCCATGAGATACTTTTAATGAGCTTTATTATACACTTCTCCCGTCGGCCTCAGCTAGCTTGGTTTCTGTCGGTCGTGAGCAGAATTACTGAGCTCATGCTACCTGAGAAGGCCTGCTTTGTTCTCACTTCGCTTGGTTCTAATGGCTTATTTCAGAGGGAGTGCCTTTCCATCCACGTTGGCCAAGCCGGCATCCAGATTGGGGACGCTTGCTGGGAACTCTACTGCCTGGAACATGGAATCCAGCCGGATGGCGTCGTTCTCAACAGTCAGAAGGACCAGTTGGAGAATGCTGAAATGGAGCGCACGGACGCGTCTTTCAGTACCTTCTTCAGTGAGACGAGAGCCGGGAAGCACGTGCCCAGAGCCCTCTTCGTGGACCTGGAGCCGAGTGTCGTAGGTAATGTCAGGCTAGTGTTCCGGTGTGCTCAGCCGGGCCCACGACCCCAGCAAACACGTCCAGGACCAGGCGCATTACACTGAATCTATCTGGACAGGATCACGTGGACCCTTTTTAAGTTCAGAAGGCCACTCATGAGCACGTAAGGTGATCAGCATGAAACATACCCAAAGGGAGTCCTAGCTTAGCCTTCTTTTCCCGTGTGGTGAAACAAATTCAAACCTTGCAAGTTTCTCCACACATATCTGTTGTAACAGAGGTTCAGATCTCTTCCTGGATTGGAAAGCCAGTTGCTAGAAGCTTCTGACAAAGAATCTGAAATTTGGTGTTACCTGAACGTGAGTCCATAGAGGTAAGGAGCCAAATAAATCTCCTAATTGTGGGGAAAATCAGTACAATGTTATGATTATTAATGGAAGACTTTGTAAACACTCGAAATGGGTCTACAGAAATGCTGGGGAAGGAAGGGGTCTTGCTGACTTGGACAGGCTGGAGAGGAGGGTGGATTTGGGGTTGGTATTATGTGTCAATTCTTGACTGCTGGGCAATAAACCAGCTCTGAGATTAGTGGTTTACAACAATACCACTCGCCACCTTGTCCGTGACTCTGGTTTGGAGGTGCTCAGAGGGGAGAGCGCCTCTCTGCTCCACGTGGTGTCCCGAGAAGCCTCAAGTGGGAGTTAGAGAATCCACTCTGGAAGTGTTTCACCCACACGGCCGGCGAGTGGGTGCCGGCTGTCGGCTAAGAGCTGGGCCAGGCCTGTGGGGGCCGCGGGCCTCTCTGCGGGCGCCCGGGCTTCCTCACGACACGGCAGCGGCCCCACCTGCACGCCTCCCGTGAGCACAAGGCCGACGTCCGTGGCATCCTAACAATCCAGCCTCGGAAGAGTGTTTAACTGCTGTTGTTTGTTGGGTCAGGGCAGCTACAGACAGAGACCACCGGGGAGGGAGTGCGGACGCCCCTCCTGATGTGGAAAGAGCGAGGTTCGAGAAGCACACGTGAGAGGAGAAGGAATCTCGAGGCTGTCTTTGGAAAATGTGGTCTGGACGCATCAGATGAGAGGTCATTTCCTGATGAGAACAGGGTCAGATCAAGTATCAAACGATGGTGACTGGTGGCCGTGGGCAGGGGATGGTGGGAGTGTTACTCTAAGGGGACAGGAGAACGGCTGGAGCCAGGAGGCCGGTAGGCAGGTCCTGTGTTTGCTAGATGTGAAGGAATTAAACATAAGGAAAGAGCGGTGGCTTCCAGAACAGGGGCGGCCAGTCTGGAGGCTCAGAGAGGCGGTCACGTGGTCTTTGGACTTGGAGTTATCAGTACCCGAAGAGAATATCTGAGTTTTTGTTTCTGGCAAGTGGGAGTTTGCAACTGTGAGCTTTGGTTGCCGTCTGGTGTCCCCGACATCAGGGCAGAGTGCAGTATGTCCCCAGGGACTTCGGTGAGTGTAGCTAAAGACGTGTGAGAGGCCACGTCTCAGGATTGCGAATACGGTAGCAAATGGTGTAGCTGTGCCAGTCCGAAGATGCTCGGCAAATGGGAGGTGTAAGACCTGGGGTCCGAGGCTGAGCAAGTCAGGGAAGAGCCAGGAGGCAGGGAGAGCTTCCCCAGTCCGCGAGGATGCAGCACAGAGAGAGGGCAGTTGAGGATCGGGAGCCGGCCCCAACCAAGAGGCATAAACTCCAGGTGGGAGGAGGAGGTGCTGATTTTCCTCGTTCTATTCAGCCTCGCGTGTGAGGCGCTGTTCTTGACACTGGAGGTGTACGTAGTCTTGGTGTTCACGGAGCCTACAACCTACCGGGGTGCCGATGGTGGTCAGTGGGTGGAGAAAAGTAAAGCAGAGCCATAGGGGTAGGGATGTCGTCCAAGTGCTGGGAGGCGCTTTTTCTAAAGGAATGTCAAGGAAGGCCTTGAAGAGAGGGTGGTGCGCGGGGAGTGAGGGCAGGAGCCCTATCGCTCAGAAGAGCTCAGACAAGACTCGAGTCCTGAAGGCTGGGGGAGAGGAGTGTACGTTCGCAGGAGGAAGAGAATGGAAAGACACATGCAGACCCCCGTGAATATTGTTTCGCTTGAAAATGGGAGGATGTTGATGTCGCCAAGTCACAGAAGGCTTAGACTGGAAGCGAGGCAGACTGTGGAATTTCCTAGAATAGTGTGTGTGGTGTGAATCTGATTGGAAATAAGAAGATGTAGAGCAGGGGAAGAGCAGCTATAGAGCTATACTTCAGTAACGTTATTCACAGAGGTTTACTCTTCGTGTATTCAGTATTCCTTTAGCACCTGCCATGTGCCAGGTACTGAGCCAGAAAGAGAGTAGATTGGAGAAAGTGGTGAGATTTTTGTGATGTATGGACTGGAATGGAGAACACCTATCTGAGAGGTGTCTAAACAGTGGTGGACTGGGGCACCGGGGTGGCTCAGTTAGTCAAGCATCTGACTCTTGATCTCAGCTCAGGTCATGATCTCATGGTTCGTGGGTTTGAGCCCCGTGTCAGACTCTGGGCTGATAGCACAGAGCCTGCTTGGGATTCTTTTTTCTGCCTCTCCCCTGCTTGTTCTCTCTCTCTCTCTCTCTCTCTTAAAATAAGTAAATAAACTTTTAAAAATCTAAAAAAGAAACAGAAATGGATTACATGGCAATGGGTGTTCTCGAGGGAATTCAGAGGCGTCCCCCAGATTTCACTGTTTCAGTGATGGGACTGAGAAATGAGACAGCAGAGGGGGACCTAGTTTGGGGCAGGAGGAGTTGAAGTGTCTGCAGTTAGAGATAACACTAAAACGCTGTGAAGTGGCCGATCTTGTTCAAAAGAAGCCTGAATGGTTTCAAGTAAAGGAAAGGTGAGTTTAGGTTGTGTTTGTGGGGCAGAATCTACCAAAGATATTTGCAGGGGGTATAGCTCAGGGGTAGAGCATTTGACTGCAAAGATATTTGTAGGCAAAACAAAGGAGAGAGGGGAGGGAGGGAGGGTTCAGAGTGGGTGAGGGGCTCCCGACTGAGAGGGTGGGTCGTTCTCCTACTTCCCTCTCTTCTCTGGGGCAGAGACCGAGGACCTCGCGTCAAGGAGGAAGGTGCTGGTGGAGGAGTCCCATGAGTGGAATAGTGGGGCGGGTGAGACCTTGGAGGCAGGAGGTTTAGACACATTTGGAGAGGAGGACGGAGGGTCAAGTGACACGTGAGGAGTGTGCCGATGTGAGCAAAGCTGGGGCGGACGGTGACCAGGAGAGGGGGGCTTGGGGCTGGTGGCAAGCCTCCGGCCCTGATCACCGGTCGCAGGGCCAGGCTGTGTGAGCAGACCAGTGCCAATTACACAGAAGGAGGAGGGGTGGGGGATGAAACTACCGGGAGCTCAAGGTCGTGGTGAGAAAGAAGTTAGCGTAACTCAACGAACATTCATCCATCCAGGTGACAGGGGTAGACAGATGGATGAATGTTGACCCCTTCCTGCTGCTGTCCCAGTGAGTTCAGGAACCTTTAACAAACCATCGTAGACTAGGGGCTTACACAGCGGAAATTCAGCTCTCACTGTCGTAGAGGCCGGAAGTCCAAGACCGGGTGGCAGCGTGTTCGGTGTCTGATGCGAGCTGTCTTCCGGATTTGCAGGTGGCCCCCTCCTCGCGTGTCCTCACACAGCAGAGAGATCAGCTCTCTGTCGCCTTACAAGGGCACTCGCCCCATTCACGAGGGCTCTACCCTCATGGCCCAGTCGCCTCCTAACACCGTCACACGGCAGGTGAGGGCTTCAGCATCCATTTCGGATAGGTCTTGGGGAGACACGAGTATTCGGTCCAGAGCAGTCCTAGTTATTAGTGAGGAACTGCACGGAAATTCTCCTATAATCCTTGCAGTAATTCTCTCAGGAAACCTTGTCTTCCCCAGTTAGCAGATGAAGCAGCCCAGTCTTGGGCAGGATGGAACTTGCCTTAGATCATTGAGCTATTGAAGGTGGAACTGGGTTTGATTTCCATACTAAGAAAAGCCATTCTCTTTTAGCAACAACAACAACAACAAAACAATACAAGCTGGTGGAGAAGAAAATGTAAATGGTGGAAGCAACCTTAACACATGTGTTAAGCTGGACCATATAAAATTGCCAGTGGTTGATTATTTTTCACCTAAAAAACATCAGTGTTGTACGATATGACCTAGTGACGATAGAAATGTCTGCAGGGTGCAGAGGTGTCCCTGAAGAAGGGCCATCCAACATCTCCCGACGGAACAGCATTGGCAGATTCCCAGAGGCGTGGGGGGACACGCACCTTTCACAGGAGTCCCGTGTGGCAGGAACTTGGGGTTGAGTAGGGGGGCGATGGTACAGAAAGGCCATCGGGCTGGATGGTGGGCGAGGTGGGAGAGGTACGACAGTTCGGGTGGAGAAAGGCTTTTGCAACTTTAAGATTTTGGGGGAGGCAGTTGTGAGTGATTTCCAGTGGAGTGCGGTGGAATAGCATTGGAAGGAAGGAAGCAAGGAATGTCAAATAATCCTGTTTAAAAACCACTGAACTCCCAGGTAAAGACGCTGGGCCAAATATTCATGTCTCTGAGCAAAGTGGAAAAAGTACCAAGAAGTGAGCAGACAGTTTGGGTGTGCTCACCAGTGGTGGTGCTCGAAGCACTGATCTGTGAAAAAGTCAACTTTACTAGAAGAATTTGTGGAACTGCCTTCAGAATCTCAGCTGGACGTTATCACGAAGAACCAGGCTTCCAGAATGCCATAAATTCCCTTCGTAGGCTGAATTCAGCCTTTGAGCTTTAGGTGAGAAGCAGAGTCCATACAGAGTTATACACCTACTCCCATCTGGTTTATAAAAGTGTCTTTTAAAACTTTGGCGTTTTTGTTTTTGTTTGTTTTAGTGTGCCTATGTTAGTTAAACTCATTTAAATAAATTTTAGTAAATTTAAGCATTTGGGGGTATACGATATTGTGGTTTAGAAATTTGTGGTGATGGGGGCGCCTGGGTGGCTCAGTCGGTTGAGTGTCTGACTTTGGCTCAGGTCATGATCTTACAGTTCATGGGTTTGAGCCTCATGTCAGCCTCTGTGCTGACAGCTAGCTTGGAGCCTGGAGCCTGTCTTCAGATTCTGTGTCTCCCTCTCTCTCCAGCCCTCCCCTGCTCACGCTCTCTCTCTCTCTCTCTCTCTCTGTCTCTCTCTCTCTCTCTCTCCCTCTCTCCCTCTCTCCCTCTCTCTCCCTCTCTTACTCAAAACTAAATAAAACATTAAAAAAAAAAAGAAATTCATGGTGATGTACAGGGCGGCAAGGTGAATTGAGAGGCCATCTTGTTCTTAGACTATGGGCGTGTTTCCTCTTCGGCAGAGATCTGGGACTAACTATAGCTATCTGGTGATGAGACCAATGTGGTATTTGCATAAATACATGTCATGAGCCAGTTGTATCATTATTTTTTTAATTTTTAAAAATGTTTTACATTTATTTTTGAGACAGAGACAGAGCATGAGCTGGGGAGGGGCAGAGAGAGAGGGAGACACAGAATCTGAAGCAAGCTCCAGGCTCTGAGCTGTCAGCACAGAGCCCAACGCGGAGCTCGAACTCACTAACCGCGAGATCATGACCTGAGCCAAAGCTCAACCGACTGAGCCACCCGGGCGCCCCTGTATCATTATCACTTATAATGGTTTCCTGTGGGCCAGGCATTGTACCCCAGGATCTCATTCAATCCTTATAACAGTTCAGTAGGGTAGGTTTTGTTATATCTTCATTTCTGAGTTGCAGTAACGGAGACTCAGGGCTGCTAAGTGACTGGCCCATAGCGGAGTGGGGAAGGAGAATGTGAACGCAGGAAACTGATTCTTGGACCCACGCTCTTGCTACCGTGTGGCGTCCTGTGGTGACCAGGCCAGCGTTCCCAGAGCCTGCTTGGCCCTCCAACACCTCTAATTCCTAACTCTTTGGGAATTGTGCTATGTGGATAGGCCTGAGTTTGGGGAGCGGGACATGGACCTGAGGCACGTGTGTCTTGGTGTTCCCTCATGCTGTCCGGGTTTGTAAAAGGCAACAAAACGAGGCAGGCGTTGCGCTTGGTTGTATTAAAGATTGCCAGTATCGTAACCCCAGTTTCCCTGTTTTTGGCATTTATGTTAACTGCGTCTGAGTTGTGTGAGCATTTGAGTTGGCCACACCTTCTTTGTTAAAACCTCTTTCATAGCATACTACTAATAATTTAGATTGGTACGTTGTTCCTTGCTTTTTTGGCACGCAGTTGGCTATTTGTGAATAGAGGTACTTGGCCTTAAAATGGTAGTATGATCCCAGGCTGTGCGGTGGGTTCGAATCCTGTCTCCTAGACATCATGTCCACCTAGAACCTCACAATCTGACTTCATTTGGAAATAAGGTCTTGGCAGCTGTACTAAGATGGGGTCGCCCTGGATGGGGGTTGGCCCTACATTGCACGGTCTGTGTCCTTATGGGGACACAGGCAGGGGACTGGGCACGTGTGACAGAGGCAGGCACTGGGGTTGTGCAGCTACACGCCGAGGTGACTGGCAGGGGTCACCAGAGGCCAGGAGAGCAGCAGGGAACAACCTCTCCCCGAGGCCTCCGAAAGGGACCAGCGCTGCCAACACCCTACTGTGGGACTTCCTGAGCTGTGAGAGCACAAATTCCTCTCATCTGAAGCCACCCACTTTGTTGTCATTTGTCACGGCAGCCTAAGGAACTGATAAAGGGTGTGTGACGGGGAAACATACTTTCCGTTTATCTGGAAATAATGATACCTGTCCCTAGACTAAGGAAAGCTGATTCTGCAGTTTCGGGCTATTTGTCTACCACACCGGGGGGATGGAGTGATCGGGGTCCTGGGCCGTGCAAGGACTTGCCAGGGGCCAGTGGTTGAGTGGAGCGGAGCGCCCTGACCCCCCCCTCCCCTGCAGATGGGAGCGTGCTGACCCCCCCTCCCCCTGCAGATGGGAGCGTGCTGACGCCCCCTCCCCCTACAGATGGGAGCACGCTGACCCCCTCTCCCCCTGCAGATGGGAGCACCCTGACCCCCTCTCCCCCTGCAGATGGGATCCGAGCTGGCCAGAAGCGCTCGCTCTTCCCCCCGGAGCAGCTTGTCAGCGGGAAGGAAGACGCGGCAAACAACTACGCCCGAGGCCGCTACTCTGTGGGCGCGGGCGTCATCGACCTTGTGCTGGAGAGGATCCGCAAGCTGGCAAGTGGCTCCCTCCTCCCTGGATGGGTGCCCAGGGGGCCTGGGCTCCGCCTCCCAGGGGACCAGCCTTTCCTAGCCCAGGCATCCCGGCACCCTTGGAGCCTCCTGTGGACGCTCAAAGCTGGGAAACCGCCCTCGTTGGCTTTGATTGCGCTTTGTTCTGTAGGAAGGACCAAAGAAATCTTCATACTTGTTATAGCCCCGTCTGCTCTTTTTTTTACATTTATGCGGAAACGTTTTATTTCCCCACTGCTTCACTGAGCTCCGACACCACGTTGTGTAAATTTAAGGTGTAGAGCGTGATGAGGTGCTAGACCTGCAGTGCGCAGCGTCGCCGCAGCGTCGTTAGCGTGTGCGCGCGTGTGGCAAGAACATTGAAGATCTGCTCTCTTAGCAACTTTCGTTTCTTCACTTTAATTTTTTTTTAACGTTTCTTTATTTTTGAGTGAGAGTCAGAGAACCAAGGAGGAGCACAGAGAGAGGGAGACACGGAATCCAAAGCAGGCTCCAGGCTCTGAGCTGTCCGCACAGAGCCCGACTCGGGGCTCTGACGATCCGTGAGATCATGACCTGAGCCATAGTCGGATGCTCAACTGACTGAGCCACCCGGGCGCCCCGTCTCTTAGCAGCTTCTGAGACATAAGACAGTATTGTGGACTCGAGTCAGCGTGCTGTCCGCTAGATCCCCAGGACTCAGTCCCCTTCTAACTGAGAGTTTCTGCCCTCCGACCACCGACTCACTGTCGTCCCCACCCACAGCGCCTGGCAGACATTATCTACCTTCCCTTTCTGTGAGTTTGACCTTTTTAAATTCCATGTATATAAATGGGATGATATAGTACCTGTCTTCCTGTGTCTGACTTACCTCACTTCGCAGAATGCCCTTAACGTCCGTCCATGCTGTCGCAAGTGGCAGGATGTCCTTCCTATGAGTGATTAGCCATCCTCCACTCTTGATTCTGCCCAACAGGCGGCTTATCTTGTTATCGCTGACTTCTAAAACCTCCGGACACTCGTCCTGTTCCAGCAGCATCCCACTGTTTGTGAAGTGAACAAGGAGGCACGTCCTACCTGGAGATTATTACTCTATTACCAGCAGTCAGTTCTTCTTCAAGGACCCCATTTGGAGAATCCTTTGTTTAGGACCTATTTTGGTGTTTGACATAATCCTGAAGTAATGCGGTGCCTTTTACACCTGCAGAGCGGAGTGGGTCTAGAAGTGATAGGTACTTCACCTACTGGCGGAGGGGGAGGGATCTATTGCTTCAATATTTTGCCAGTCCTTTTCTTGTCTTCGTTATTGATAAAGACCTTGCTTTAGACCACGTGCAGATAAATTCGTGGAGGGCAGCTAGCGACCGTTGGATATTTAGGCTTTGCTTACAGTAAAATTCTAAAGCGCTTCCCCGACTCCACGCTCTCTCATGGGTTATGTGGTGTTAATAATGGTTAGCCAGTCCTTCCTGAAGGTTTTGTTTGTTCAGGGGAAATTGTCCTGTCCCTTCCTACTGCTTCTGGGTTCACGTGGCCCACTCTCACATCTCCTTTACTTCCCCAGGCGGAACACTGTGGTGGGCTTCAGGGATTTTTGATTTTCCGGAGCCTTGGCGGAGGGACTGGGTCAGGATTTACGTCTCTCTTAATGGAGCAGCTCTCGGCAGAATACAGCAGGAAGACGAACCTGGAGTTCTCGGTCTACCCAGCCCCTAGGATCTCCACTGCTGTAGTAGAGCCCTACAACTCCGTCCTCACCACCCACTCCACCATGGAGCATTCGAACTGCACCTTCATGGTGGACAACGAGGCCCTCTATGACATCTGCCACCACAAACTCGGCGTCGAGCGCCCCTCTTACGCCAACATTAATAGGCTGATAGGTCAGGCGCTATCTTCCATTACTGCTTCCCTCCGGTTTGAAGGGCCCTTGAATGTGGACCTGGTTGAATTCCAGACCAACCTAGTACCCTATCCAAGAATACATTTTCCCACGACAACCTTTGCCCCCATCATCTCTGCCGCCAGCGCCTACCACGAGGAGCCCTCTGTGTCCGACATCACCGCGGCTTGCTTTGACTGCTCCAGCCAGCTGGTCAAGTGCGACCCTCGGCTGGGGAAGTACATGGCCTGCTGCCTGCTCTACAGAGGCGACGTGGTCCCGAAAGATGTGAATGCCGCCATTGCAGCCATGAAGTCGAGGAGCTCCGTGCGCTTTGTAGACTGGTGTCCAACTGGTTTCAAGGTGGGCATCAACGGCCAGCCACCCGCGGTGACGCCAGGAGGGGACCTGGCCAAGGCCCAGAGGGCTGTGTGCATGCTGAGCAACACCACGGCGGTCGTGGAGGCCTGGGCCCGCCTGGACCACAAGTTCGACCTCATGTACGCCCAAAGGGCGTTTTTGCATTGGTACATCAGAGAAGGCATGGAGGAAGGCGAGTTCTTGGAGGCCAGGGAAGACTTGGCAGCCCTGGAGAAGGACTACGAAGAAATGGGGCAAAGTCCCTGATGCAGATGTGGCTTGGGAGAAGGAAGGCTCAGTCCGGGTGACACCCTTTCTTTCCAAGACATTACCTACGCTTAGCAGGTAGACATCCCCTGATTGGAGGAAAGCGGAAACCAAATCAAACAAGACCCTAAGTTCCGCACTAAATCAGATGGGTCAGAGCTCATACTTCCTTGTCTGCTAGTACAGGTTAGCACAGCTACCTGTGAACCTTTTAGGTTTGGGGTCCTTTGAGCTTCTGGATTACGCATCTATGTTTCTTTCTTTCTTTCTTTCTTTTTTGTTTTTCTTCTCGTAATGGAAGCCTAGCTTTATTCTTGGCTTTTGCAACAGAAGCCCATGAACCCCTAAAGCCAGTTCTTGCTTTCCTTTCCCTGAGGCGTTAAACAGCACATGTTAATTATTAATGTTATTTCCCCCATGTCTGTATTTTGCACATTGATTAAAGAATGAATATTTTCAGTATCATTCTTTTCTTCCTTCCATATGTGGGCCTTCACATCTCAGTTTGCTCTTTATACAAAGAAACAAGTAGCAAGAATATTGTCGGGTCTTTCAAACATTTGCGTCTGTGTTCCTGTGGGTCAGAAGGTGAAAGTGAGCTGTCTCAGCTCCCTCCGTCCTTGAAGAGATGCTCCGGAAGCGTGGCCGGCAGAGCCCTGCACCAGGCCCAGCTGAGAGGTTTTAGGGAGAAAACACTGCACGTTCTTGAGCTTGACTATGATCTTGCTGAACGAGCAGCCCTGGGGATGGGAGGGGGCGTGACCCAAGAGTTTGAAGTTTAAAAAACACAACAACAACACTTAGTGGAATTCATTCTTGGTACTAAGCTATCCTACTTTCAAACCAGTTGTAACCAGTTGTAATAGCTATAAGTGCATCAAAACCATCAACCGCTTTTGTATAATCCATGGTGTTTAGTCTGACTGATCGTTGGAAGTAAGGTGAACTAGACACTAGAGAGTCTTGCTCTTGGGCTGATGGTAGACAGTTCCCAGGTCCCTCCTCCAGCTCTGGGGTTTCCTCGCGTGTCCTCTCTTGGCCTCAGCGGGGTCGGGGCTTTCGGTTCCGGTAGATAATCTGAGGGTAATAGATGCTAAGGCCTTGGCTGAAGGCGTAAGTTGAGTGTTGTATTGAGAGATTTACCAAACTGCAGCGCTGCCGTCTTCCGCTGCGTGTGCCGGGACCCAGAATGGCCACGCCACCTTTAATGGCTTCCTGGTGGACGCTTTTACGTACTGATGCCACCGCCCTGGGATGTGGCCTTCAAGAGCTCCATTCACATGATGTATCTTTTTGCCTGCTTGTTGTCACCATGGAGGCCAGCGAGCACACTTTGGCGGGAATGATGTCTATGCACTTTAGACATGCCTGTCTGTCAAGATAGGGTCTTCCAACCCACCCATCAGTGACGGTTTGCTCGGTCCTCAGGTCTCTGTTTGGCTGGATCCCCTTTGGACTCTACTTCCAAGGTCCCCTGCCAAGGCTGGGTCTCCACTGGCACTAAAACAACTTCATACCAGAGTGCCCTTTGGACCCCGAGGCCTGTTAATCCTAAGATGTGCCAAGACTTCCAGTATAGTAACAGGGGAAGGAGTAGGATACTCACTCCTATGTCTCTGACTTGCTGTGACCAAATATTCAGAAGAAAGTAAAAAAAAAATGTTTTTTCTACAAAGAGAAGAGTGATTCGGTTCACTCTGCAGTCACTTTCACCAAATCCAACATAGACCAGCAGGAGATTGTGTAGCTCTCTATTCAAGTGTGAAAGAAAACCTTCAGCACTTGAAGGATCCTATGCCAGTATCCAAATTTACGCTCTTATCCAGTAGTAAATAAAGATATTTGATGACCTAAATATAATGGACATTCCACATACTTGTGAGTTTTAGGATTAGGCCTCCTAAGGCAGAGTCATCAAGATGCAAATACTTCTCTCTCGACTGTTTCTTGTTCTGAAGTTTATCACCAACCAATTTGACAATAAACTATTTAAAAAAAAATAAAGTTTATCACCAAAACAGTAAAGCGTGACATGGAAGAAATATCTGTTAGGAGAGATGCACTCAAGTCATGGCATTGTTACAAGTATGGGATTTTGAAATGTATCCCTCTCCACATCTTAAAATCCCCATCCTGAATGCCGTTACTTCTCAAGGTCCTTTCCAGTTCCAAGATTCTGTGAGTCTAAGATTTGGGTAACCTCTGATGCTACACGCCTCCACGTGCCACACATCATATTGGATTTACCAGGTGTTTATATTATTCATGTTTCCTCACTATTAATTCATTAAACATTCGTTCATTTCTTTTTCTTTTAGTGGATACAACATCAGACTTGACTTGTTAGCATCGTGTCTCTGCCCCGTCCTGGACAATGAAAAAACCTTACAACACTTCCGCTCAGTGCACATCCCCTGCCTGTACAGTGTTGCCTTATATTGTAGAGCCATATGCATTTAAACATTTTTTAATGTTTATTTATTTTTGAGAGAGACAGAGACAGCATGAGTGGGGGAGGGGCAGAGAGAGAGGGAGACACAGAATCTGAAGCAGCTTCAGTCTCTAAGCTACTAGCACAGAGCCTGACAAGGGGCTCAAACTCACAAACCGTGAGATCATGACCTGAGCCGAAGTCGGACACCCAACTCACTGAGCCGCCCAGGCGCCCCGTAGTGCCATATGCATTATAAACCCTACAAGGCATGGACTCTCATGGCTGCTATTTTAAACTGGCTGTCTGCTTAGATTCTCCTTCCTAGTTACTGTCTGGTACTCTTCATTTCTTGTGTTACCGTACTTCCAGAGGGGATCATTTTCCTTCTGGCAAAAGACTTACCTTTGGAAATTCTTTTGATGTGGATCTGGGTTTGAGAGGGAAGGATATTTACCTTTTCTTCCTCAGAGAGTGAGGTCGTCTGAGACCGTGACCCGTGGTCTTGAGGCAGGGACTCTCTTACTCATCTGTGTACGCACAGTGCCCGGCACAGGCAGGTACTCACTTACTCAGTAAGCTGAGAAGTGTCAGGAGACGACTTTATTTCCTACTGTTTTGAAATCCCATCTATCTGATTTTTTAACTTCTTTTGTTCCTCTTCGTACACTTAAACGTGCTTTGAATCAGCCCATATCATCCTCCATCCTAGAGGAGTAGCTCTCCATTCCAAGGACATGTGTCATTTTTGTACCTTCTCCTCTTGACTCTTCCCTCCTAGAAAACGTCACTCCTTCAATTGCCTTTGTATATCCTGTCTCTTTTTCTCCATTG
>PJEM01006461.1:0-110914 GCA_004023845.1 Helogale parvula | reverse complement strand
CAAAATATTTACTATTGAAGCTTGAAAAATATGAGTTCTATGTGTGCAATCTTTCATTTATGCATGTGAGAGGGTTTTCTTTTTGTTAATATTTTTACAATGTAGTACTTGTTCTGCTTGTTGGTGGTGTTTGCTTATTTAATACATTCTGTCAAGGACAGGAATTACATGCTGGGTTTTTTTTTTCCCCTAGGGGGTGTGTCTTGGGTTTTTCCCTTATTATTTACTTTTTTTTTTCTCTTCCTCTTCTTTTTATGGTGGTGGGGGTGGTTATGTTTAAATGAAGTTGCTTTTACAGCACCAAAGACTTAATCATCCATTTCCTATATAAAAGGTAGCTACTTTTCTGCATGGACTTCAAGTATATTGTAGTATAGAGGTGGAATTTAAGGAAAGGTATTAAGCAGGCTGTGTTTTAGCTTATGGGCAAGTAATAAATTGTATCATGTATCTTGAATGTATCATAGATAAGCTGCTAAAGAACCAGTGCCACTTCAGATAGCTGTGAAATTAGGTGATTAACTAATTGGTACTTAACCTGTTAATTTCTGTATAAGTCTAATTACATGAAATAGAAGTGGGTGTTTTGATTTTTTACTTTGCTTTTCTGTTTGGAGTGTCATTGTAACTACTGTATTGTAAATGACGGAAAATAATTGCATATGTTAAAAAAATAAATAGTGTTATATTAAAAAAAAAAAAAAGAAAGCCATACAACGTCTTTTCTTACCTATGAAGGGTACGTTCTCCTGCGGGACAGAAGTGAAAGATTAGAAACTGAACCACACGCAATCTTCCTCACTACAGTCACCAAGGAACTAACTTTTCACCACTACTTGAAACTAATGTTTTGTGGGTTTTGTTTCTTACAACCCAATCTGATCTCAAAATCTCTCAGTAGATGAAAAATCCAAATCTAAACGAAAAAGGAACTGTTCCTTGAGTCATTATTCAAGAAACACTAACTTAAATAAATCTTCAAATTCTTTAAGAGAGAAACACTTTGTTGTTGTTGTTAAAGCATTAAATAGTGGCTTATTCACTCCATGATTACAAGCCCCAATGGACAGGCCTACTATTTATCATTTTTTAAAAATAGTAACAACTGTAAAAGGATAACTGAATTTATTGGTTTTAATTATATGTGATTGCTCTAAACTGATGGAATTTAAACACAATCACCTAAATAGATATATCACATAGTACTGACTTACCTATCCACATAAGAATATTTATATTCTACTGCAGATTCATTTGATATATGATAGAGAAAACCATGAAGTTTGAAATGTTGTGTATTTTTTTAATTTTAAAGCAAAGATTTTAACACATTTGCCCTTAAATTTTAATTCAGATATTAGTTGCTTTCTGTTAGCAATTCTTTTCCAGATATGGTTGTTTTATTTTTTTAATCAAACATAACGATGAGCAGTAAATTATCTTACTCATAGGGTTGAGTTCCTTTTTCAGATATCTCAGAAACTGCCAAATTTTATTATCTGAGAATAATTACAGTAATTGTTTGAAAGATGGTTTTTGCATATTAAAATTTTATATTTTTTTAACTTAAGTTTATTTATTTATTTTGAGAAAGAGAAGGAGCAAGGGCAGGACAGAGTGAGAGAGGGAAAGAAAGAATCCGAAGAAGGCTCCACTGTCAGGGCAGAGCCCGGCCTGCGGCTCAATCTCAGGAACCCTGAGATCATGACCTGAGCCAAAATCAAGAGTCAGATGTTTAACTAACTGAGCCACCCAGGCGCCTCTGTTCATTAAAAATTTAAACAAATGATTGTGTGATTTCCTAACAATTGAAAACCTGAGACTTATATTTTATCCCACAAATATTAGGAAGCACTCGTTCAAGTTTATTTCAGATGAATTTGCAGGCATTTTTGTTATTTATGTAAATAACTTTTATAGTTTATGGAAAACAGGTTTAAAACACTAATTTGTGAGAACAAATTAAAACATTTTCCTCCCCTTGTTTCTCCTTTCCAACAAATAAAAAACACACTGAGATTTTAAAAACAGCAATATGAATTTCTAAAATTGTATGTACTATCATAACAATTTAACTGAATACTGAGTTTATATCGGGAATCAGAGTTTAATAATCCTCTTGGTTACTACTTCATCCTATGATAAGTAACCAATGACCGTCTTTCTTTCATTATATTTGAAGTATGAAAACTGTTTTGAAACATAACCGGGACAACTTCAAAAGAAGAAACTCTACCATTGATGTTAATGTAACATGTAAGCATAGCAATAAAAGACACACAAAAAAAAGTTTTTTAGTTCTAGATCACAGAACTGAATAATATACTATATGTACCATGTAGCATTCTAGCTCTTTAGTATCAATTTGAGAAATGATGAGAAGCAAAAGAGTAGAAAATAAAAATGGTATTTATTAAGTGTGTGCTATGGACTAGGCATGGGATTTTGTGCACGTGGCATTTTTTCCACACAAAAACTTTCTATATTGAAAAGTATACACATTTTATAGGCAAGAAAATTGAGACTCAGACAAGTAAAGTAATTCATCCAAGGTCACATATGTGGAATTTCTACCCTTATTTGCCAATTATCTGGCTTTCTGTAAGAAGAACAAAGTATAGAAGACAGACAGAGAAAAAAAAAAGAAAAGGGCAGCAAAGTAAAGAATCTCCAAACTCTGTAATGTGGTCAGTGGCATATAGCTATTTTTCTGGAACTAACAACAAAAGAATGTAGTCCTCTCCAAATATCTCTTACCAGCTCTTTGGAGTAAGCTACAGAGAAACACAGAAGGGCAAAGTCTCATCTGTCTATTAAATGCTAAATGGGTATAATTGTAAAGTTTCTAGGTCTGTGCAGGCCCTCATCTAGGGTGAGGCAGGTGAGGTGCTTGCCTCAGGTGCAAAACTTATGAGGTGCCAAAAAAAATCAGTAATCAAGTGAGATAGTATTATAATGCAATACTTTGCTAAATCAAAGTTAATGTAAAAAATTCCATGATGAGCAACATGTCAACATTTTAAATAAAGAAATGTAGAATCAGTATTACTGATTTTTCCTTTTGCTTCTGGATCCCATATGATTTGCCAAGGCACCGTTACTGATCCTATCAGACAACTAAAACTACCTGCTAGAGATGAAAAATGCTGAGTCAAAGAATATATGCACTATAAATTCAGACAATTATTATATTTAATGACTGTACCTTGTTACATTTTAACAGATTTGAAATTATAATATATCTCCTAGAGGATCCTATATCATCATCACTGATGGTGAGGCAGCAGTCTTACATGGCTGTCATTGCTTATGCAGGCGACTTCGGTTGTAATTCTTGGTGGCTTGACTAAACAGACAGAACTTGTCTTTCTGACAACAAGCTATTTGTTATTTGGTGTTTGTTACATGAAAGCCTTCCACTAACACATTCTGGTAAGATCGAACACGGACTAGAACCCAAACTTGCAGAATGGCATGAAAGAAAGTCCTGGTGACAGCCCTGGAGCACTGTTTGTGAGAAATGCTTTATTGCCATGATGGCAGGGTGAGAAATGATGAGTGGACAAAGAAAAACAATGATGACTCTGACTCAAAACTATATAGAGTTTTTAGCTTGTTAATTAAAGAGAAAACTTAAAATATACCTTCTTTTTAATATATGAATAGTAATATATGATTTAAAATTCTACAGTTAAGCAAATTTAAAGAATATAAAACAAAAACCCAATGTGATAAGAAGTATTATATCATAGCTAATTGCCAGTATTGTAATATTTGTTCTTGGTACATAAAATAATACTTTATCTTATAACTGATGGCATCTTAAATTCAATAAAATAGAGTATTGCCAAAATGCACTACAAATAAGACTTTCCTGTTAGTACTACGCAGGTAGTTTCTACTAATCTATACCATGTCATTAACTTTGCTTATGAAAGCTCTCATAGTTTGAAGTCTTTTCTTAATATAGTAAAAGCTACTCTTCCTTTAAGCACTAATTTTGATTATTTAAGCTGTCTTCTGTTTCCTCCATTATTATAATATTATTCTATATTTTCTTTTTATAAAATAATAATTTTTATCTTATCCTTAACATACATCTATAATTTATTTTGGTATATTTTTAAAGGAGGCTTCTAAATCACTATCAGTACAATTAATAAGGTCATTAGGTTTTTAAATTTCTTCAGTATCTATAGTTACAGTACATATCTTTTTCTATTTCAAAGATTTCCTTCTTTCTAATTTTTCCTTGAATTTGCTAAAAGGTTATATATTGTTCTTTTCAAATACCATATTTTGCAAATTTTGATACGCTCTTCCCATTCTACATATAATATGCATCTATGTATTTAATATACATATAATTTAATTGTAGATCTAAAGCTGTAACAAGTTAGGGACAAGAGTGAGAGAACAATATGTGTTAAACATTATATGCTGTTTACTTGACAAAGTAAAAATAATTTATAAAAATAAGAAGAGTGGCACTGGGGTAGCTCAGTCAGTTGTGTCTGACTCTTGACTTCAACTCAGGTTATGATGCTACGAAATTGAGCCCCATGTCAGGTTCCATGCTAAGTGTGGGGCCTGCTTAGGATTCTTTTTCTCTTTATCTCTATGTCTCTACCCTCTCCCTGGTTTGCAAGCTCTAATAGAAAAATTAAAAATAAAATAAAAATAAGAAATGGAGAGGGAAAAATCTATCTTTACATTGTGTATCCTAGGTGCCTCTCCTGACTCACCCTGAAAAATCTAATAAATATGCAAAGCTGATCATTATTCATTAGAGAATTTCAAATTCAACTATAAGGAGATACCATTGTACATATACCAGTTTCTCTAACCTTAAAAATACTAAAAATAACAACTATTGATGAAGGTATACAATGAGAATTCTCATACACTGCTGGAAAGAAAATAAGTGGGTAAAGCTATCCATTTACAAATTTACACTATAATACATAGGCAAGAATGTTCATAGCAGCATTACTTGTAAAAAGAAAAAAAGTAGAATAAGTATAAAAATGGTACGCTGATCATTACACAGCAAAGAAAATGAACAAGTTAGAACTGTATGTACCAGCATCAATCTCACATGCATAATGTTAAACAAACAAACAAAAAGAATGTGTCTTAGTTTCCTGTGTCTGTTCTAACAAATTACCACAGATTTAGTGACTTAAAACAACAGAAATTTATTCTCTCACAATTCAAGAGGCCAGAGGTCCAAAGCCAGTTTCCCTAGCCCAGTTTCACGGAGCTGCACTACCTTTGGAGACTCCTGAGGATAATCTGTTCACTGACTTTCCCAGACTCGAGCTGTATTTCTTGGCTCATGGGCCCTTATTCCATTTTCCAAACTGCAGCATCACACCCTCAATTCTCTCTGCTTCCACTCTCCCCTGGCCTTCTGCCTTCTCTTTTATAAAGATATTTGTGATGACATGTAGGACCCCACCACATAAGCCGGGGATAATCTCATTTCAAAATCCTTAACTTAATTACATCTGCCAACACTTTTTTTCAAATGAGGTAAAATTTACAGGGATTCAGATTTGGGCATATCTTTGAGGACCATCATCAGCCTACCATAGAGTGGGTATGTAAATTACAAAGTAGAGCATGTTTCAAATAGTGCATATCTCTGAAGACAAAGAAAGAGGTGGTGATCGATTTTGCAGAAAATATTTCTTCACTAAGTGGCAAGTGCTGAAGTATTTGTTTTGTGATAAACCCTTGAGCTATATAAATTTCATGCATCCTTATGCTTTGGCCTTATATATACTTATATACAAATATGTGTGAATAACACATAGATACAAATGTAATTAAAATCTGACGAGAAAATTGTAAAGACTCAATCATCAACTGTTTTACATATTTTTTTCTTAATAAAAGTGTGATCTTTTAGGAAGTAAAGGAGTAAATAAATGTAGTACTTTTACTTAAAATAGCAGATTCTCTTTCATTATAAAATTATTTTTGTTGTCTATTCTGCCCTCTCTCCATATCCATCTTCCATCTATACACATATCTACCAGTCTATTCAGACTTTTAGGATGTAAGAAATTTGAAACATATGTAACTTTTATAGCTTTTACAAAAGTATATGATTATTTTTAAATAATAATACCAAAATGTACAGAGAAGAAACAAAAAAAATCCACCAAAATTAATTTTTCCAACTCAACACTAGTTCTTTCTAGCAATTTTGGGTAACTTCTTGCTTCTTTGTACGTTTTTATATTGTTCAAAAAATTTTAAATACTAAGCATGTAGTTCGTATTCAGAAGTAAAGTTACTACAAAAAACACTGATGAAATTAATGCACATATTATGACGAAAATAACAAAAAGAGGAATAGCTGTAGCAATTTATTTAGTACCTACCACATATTAAGCGTCACTGTGTATCCACATTTACTTTCTAATTATAACAATAATTTTACAAGAAAAGCATATAAAACAGAGTATCTCATCTACTTTTAGATTGGTAAATAAAAGCGCTTTTGAGTTCAAGTGGCATAACCAACAAATATTGTTGGAACATATTCCCAAATGTGAAAGAAAAAATCTTACATGCTCCATGGCCACCTAAAGTAATTTAAGTTCAGTTGTGACTGAATCAGATGAATGTATTGGCATTTCACAGGTGCAGACTGTTCAGTGAACTCATCATGAACTAGGTACATGTTTGTGTTCTCTCCAAATCCTGCTCTCGTTCTTCATCCTCCATTACCTAACTCCTCCCTCAAAATACGTAATATGCACAAATAGTTCCTTGAGAGTTGAGGTCATAACTTACACATATTTTAATACCATAGTCCAGCACAGCATCTTGTACTACACAGTAATTCTCGACAGGTTTATTATGAATGAACACGTAATCAGATTTTAGCTTTAATCTATAGCCATCCACTTCGCTATCACCCTCACAGCAAGAGTTAGGACCTCCACGGAAGCTGTGCCATTTTACTTGTGCAGAAGCACTGTAGCCAAAATGAGAGCTTAAGTTGTGAGCAACGGAAATCTGTTCCCGGCTTCCCACACAACCCAGTGCATCTATAGTTGTCACAGAGAAAAGTCACAAGACCATCGCTATAAAAGCTCTCATTGCTATAGTCTTCCATAAGTGATGCCAACTGAAATTGAGAAATAGAGGCAAAATAATTATCAAACAAAACCACATAAGAGTTTGACCACATTGTACATTTTATTCGTATTTCAATGAAATGGAATAAGTGAATTTTTAAGAAATGACAGCTTTCAGCGTTTTATTTCTTTTGCTCCTACCAAATAACTAGCTCATCTTTGCACAGCAAACTGCCCAACATTCTCAAAGAACTGTTTCATTCTGACAAACAGGAAAAAGATACAAATATGTTTTCCTTGCCTCTAGTACACAGCAAAGAGAGAGACCAACTTGATGGACAGGGGATAAAGATTATATGTTCTAGAAGACAGACATGTAAGGTCAAGGAATGAGTTTTAGATAGGGGAACAGCTTCTCTTGTGAAAAGAGAAACAACTTGGTGATATGTAATGTACTTGCAATGTCAGAAAAAAATAAAGCATTATGTCTCAACTTCAAAGTATCAAGTACTATAGTATCACTAAAACAAGGGATGTGGGTTTTAAGGGGAACAAAGGACCAAGAGCAAGACTTGGCTGCACTTCTTCCAGGTGTTTCCTCTAAATTTTAATCAGATGAAGGCTCTATTCTATTTGGAGAATCATTGCAAGAACTTTAATAATCTGTTTCATTCTTGCCTTTCATCAGTTTCTTTGTTTCCTGGGAACTGGTCTGATTTATTGATTTTGATTTTGATTTGTAAGAATTTCAAAAAAGATCTTTGGTACTAAATCAAGGTACCCAATTTTTCAGCTACTGGAAATGTTTTGTGAAGATGCAGCCTTTCCACTTTGTTACTAAAGAAGTTAATTGGCCTCTAAAATAATAGGTTTGCCTTAGAGGCCTGATGCCAGGTTACAAAGTGCTGGCTAGCTCAGATCTATCTCTTTCAAGCTTAATGAACGATCTCTGTTCAGCTTCTAAACACTCCTTATGGTTAATACTTGATAGAGCACAATATTTTCACCCAGAAAGGGAAGTTCAATACATTTACTCATAACTCCTAATTGAATAGCCAATTTAGAGTCAAAATTTAGTCTGTATGTCTCTAGTAATTTATATGTTTGGGGGAGTTTTAGGTTCACTAGATTTTGTACTCTGGGGCATTTGTATAAAATGTTCTGTCAGAACATGCATGATTGATTTGGTTTCATTGCTGATACTTGCAAAATCTTGATTTCCCCTGACTTCCCGTATGGCAAGCTAGTAGAGAAATATAATAGTGACAATATCATAGCACTTTTCTCTGAGGAGTGCAAAGTATTTTCCAATATTAATCCTCACAGCCTTCCTATGAAGTTCACCAGCAGAACCTACTTCTATTTTAGAGTAGGGATGAAAGCCTTCCACGGATGGATTACTTGTCCGGAATTTTGTAGGTTATCAATGGAAAGCCAGGCTGAGAATTAAGTTTCTCATATCTTGGATAACCATATAATTTATTGTTCAAACTAGGGCACTATGAAAGTGAAAAGGGCATTATTGATAATTATGCCAACACAAGAGTTGTAAGCTAAGACATACAGACACGCTACTGATAGCCCAATGAATGGAATGGTGGCAATGCTACAATGCCCAGTAGAAAGTCATTGGGTTAATACAGGAATATTGAACTTACTGATGAAGAGAAAATGTGTGAGAACATAACTAGTAAGTCATAGGACTTGCTTCATTATTTCATTACTATAAAATAAAACTCTATGACTAGTAGCTGTTGCATTCACTTTTAGTCTTGTACCATGAGACCACTTTAGAAAAGAGTTGAAACTATACTTTATATGTAATTTAGAATTCAGTTTTTAATTCGCCAACCAAAATAATTTTCTAATTTACTAAAAATCCCTTATAAGCTTTAAAAAATTATCACACTCCAAGATGTGACTACACTATACTCAATATAACCATAACCTCATAATTGTTTTTAAATGTTTAGATTTATGAACAGTACTCCATTGAGAGTTTTACCATACCCTTTTTAATGCAGCTCTAATAGTTCCCTTAGGATATATTTTTTGGAGTTCCTCTAATTACATTGTGAATCTTCACCTATCATTTTAATTCTTTATGATTTAAGTTTAAGTTTTGGGGAGATTCATCCTTTAATCCTATTGGTATTTGTTGGATGTTAGGTTGAAAGAAAAAATATCAGCTATTCTGTCAGGTACCAAAAAATTCTGTGATTAAATATATCAATATTTCATTTTATTTTTTCAGTTTTATATTATATCAATACATTTTAATTAATAATGTCCTTTTTATCTTTTTATAAAGATTCTTACACATTCTAATTTGAGCTTTTTGGTATGATATCTTGTCAGATTTGATTTTCTTCTTTATTCATGGCAGGCGCTTAATACTATCTACAAAATTCTGAGCAGAGCTCTGATCTTATCCCCCAAATCCTGATGCAAACTGTTAGAAATTTCCTAAATTATCTCTACTATTTTTTGAACTTCCCTTTTGAAGATCTCACCTGGTCAATGGTCTTATTTAGTGCTCTAGATATCCTATAATTTTTTCTAGATAACCTATAATTTTTAAATTCTTAACTCTGAATGTATTGATATTTGGCATTATTATTTTAGTTCTTAATCTTAAGGTGTTTTCAGGTTTTGTTGCCTAAATTCTTGACCCTTATTTCTAGTTTGGGGAGTATTTTGTTATAAAGAATGAATACTGTATGTGGTGCCTGGGCGGCTCGGTTGGCTGAGCATCCGACTTTTGCTCAGGTCATGATCTCATGGTTCTGTGGGGTCAAGCCCCATGTCATGCTCTGCACTCACAACTCAGAGCCTGCAGCCTGCTTCAGATTCTGTGTCTCCCTCTCTCACCCTGCCCCTTCCCTGCTGGCAATCTCCTTCTTTCTAAATTAAATAAACATTAAAAAAAAAAGATGAATACTATACAGTTTGAATTTTGCTCTGGAATTGTTATTTCAGGGATATTTACTGACATTATATATACGAAAGATAATATGAGTAAATGTGTGCACTTTGTCAAGATTTTAGTTTTGAATTCTACTCTAAAATTAATATAGCTTATCTGGATTTGATTAGTCTTTTTATTAACTGGGTATGTCTTTGTCCATCTTTAGCCCCTTACCCCCTGACAAATACCTGTCCTATTTCACTGGATTTTAAGATTATTTTTGTAAGCATCATAGGGCAGGATAGTACTTCTTACTAATTCATCCTGGTATTATTTGCTTTCTGGTAAGGTAATAAAACCATTTATAATTGTCATCTTCCCTAATATCTGCTTGGATTTTATGTTTTCGATGCTTTGGGGTGTTTTATATTGTACCTGAATTTTACCTTGTGTTCTCTTCTTGGAATAGAGTGAGAAAGTCTTTACATTATTTTTAACAGCCTCAATTTTATAAAAAACTCCCTGGGGCAAATATCAGAAAATGATAATTCAATCAGGTCTCACTATCAGGTTGGTGGAAGGAATCTGAAACCAGCTAAGTCTGTGCTGGTATCTTAATTCCACTGTTTATTAGCTAGAACAGAAGCTTCTTCAAAGGGATGGATGGATGTACTCCAGGGAGGGACAAGATTATTTATTGGGTGCTGGTTTTAGGAATTTTATTTACATTAACTTCTTAATCTAAAAATTGGGAAAGAGCATAAGCTTTCCTAACATTACCATTACCATACATAATCACACCATTGTCCCCAATTAGTTGTAACATCAAAAAGTTGTGTTTTATCCGCAGCAATGAACCAATCCAGAGGACAATGCGGGTTCTACCTCGCAAAGGGGCAGTCAATGGTGAGTTCCTTAGTTAGTTTTCAACACATTATGATCTACTGCAACTGATGTGCACTCAGTTAAATAGTTTTAACTAACCTTGATAACATAATCAAGAAAATTAAGATTTTTGAAAAGATATTTAACATAATCTTAGTTATGCAACAAGAAGAAGAAAAGGGCAAAATTGATGTTTGTCCTAATTTTCAAAGAAGCCAAGTCTTTGTCAGCCTTATTTCTAGGGTCAAGGCTGACAATCTAAACCTATCTGACAAATATTAGCCAAAATTCTTTTAATTATCAAGAAAATATTTAAATTGATTTATTTCTATAAATTTCTATAATAAAATGATAGAAAAGGAAATTAAATACACTTAAAATTATTGTTTCCTTATCTCTTAATTTTCATATTATGTTTATTTTTCCATGTAGCACATGTACACTTGTAAGTTATATACGTTCAGTTTGCATAAAATGCTTTTACTCATAAGAATTCAATAAAAAAGGTTGGAAATCTTTGACCTTTGACCTCCTTTAGAGTCAGGAATATGTGTATATCCTGTGTGTATATGGCATATCCTTATTTTCCCAATGACCAGCTCTACATACCATGTTATCCAATTCAAGCACATACACTTTTTGCTGTGAACCAGTCCCTAAAGATTTTTTTTCTGTTCTCGGGACGCCTGGGTGCATCTGACTTCAGCTCAGGTTATGAACCCTGTATTGGGCTCTTTGCTGACAGCTCAGAGCCTGAAGCCTGTTTCAGATTCTGTATCTCCCTATCTTTTTGCTCCTCCCCTCTTGTACTCGGTCTTTCTCTCATAAATAAAGATCTTTTAAAAAAGGTTTTTTTCTATTCTCAATTGTGAATTGAGAATTAGTAATGATTCAGTGAATAAGGAAGATCATTTATAATAATTTCCTGGTACTGTGTCTATATTTTAATAAGTAATGAACAGTAAATGTTACTACTTTATTCTGCAGTCTTTCTGAAATTTCTGGTGCCTCTGGAATTTTTCACGATTTCAGAAAATCTTCTCTCTAGGATTCTAGGATATCAGGACATTGGATTTTGGCAGCAACATTTCCTCATGGAGTCAAAAAAAAGTAATGAGGGGTGCCTGGGTGGCTCAGTCAGTTATGACTCGTGGTTTAAGCTCAGGTCATGATCTCACTGGTTATGAGTTCAAGCCCTGCATCAGGCTCTGCTTTGTCAGTGTGGAGCTTGATTAGGATTCTCTCTCCCTCTCTCTCTGGTCCTCCTCCCCTTGTTCTCTCCCTTCCTCCCCCCCCCAATAAATAAATAATTTTAAAAAATAAAAATTAAAAATAAAACAATGAACAAAAAAATTTCTAAAATGTATGCAAATGAGATATCCATGGGAGAAAAGAGAGTACACTTGACCCCTGAATGGTGGTGGCACCAGCGCTTCCAGTCCTCTGCAAAGTTGAAAATTGCCTACAACTTTTGCCTCCCCCAAAACTTAACTACTAAGACCCTACTGTTAATTTTAAGTCTTAACAATAGCATAAACAATTAACACACATTATGTATGCTATCTGTATCATCTACAGTATTCTTATAATAAAGTATTAAGAAAATCATAAGGAAAACATAATATATTACTATATTTATCTAAAAAAACACACATAAAAGCAGATCTGCACAGTTCAACCTCATGCTGTTTAAGGTCAAAGGTAAAATTGGGGAAAAAATCACCTACTTGATATAATGATGAAATACGGGTAACCTATAGTACAGTCATTCCAGAAACAACATAAGAGCTTCAAAATTTGTGAGGTTACAAAATTTGGTGCCCCTTTAGAACCCATGGAAAAACTCTGTTTTCTGTAATATTAGATTCACCAACATGCTTTCCAGAATAATATTCACTGATTCATAAAATCATACTATTAACTTATGGCCGCTGTTGCTTTTGTTTTGCTTTTAAGGATAGTACTTTTCCCAGACCAAATACATCAAATGATTCTGAGACACTAACAATTGGGCTTTACTTAAGATACATGCCATTTACACATAGAAACTGTATGTATAGCATGAATACATATACACACACACAAACATACATACACAAATCTCTTATTTGTAGGAACAAAAGCACTATCCATATGCTAGGCAGCATGAATGTAAAGAAGAATGAATTATCAGTGTAACCAGGGAGATAAGCATATAATCCAAAAACTGTATATAAATAGAAGAAAAATAACATATTACAAAATACGAAGAAAGAAAAAGTCCCAAGTTCAGCATAGGTTTGGTGTGGTGAACAAGGATTCAGGGAGGAGTTAACTCTGGAAGGAATATGAGAAAGAAGACAAGGGTATAATGGCATCAGCAAGAGAGTGATTGCAGTGGGGATTTGGAATGCATGCTGAAGTGTGGGGTTTCATCCTATAGTCAGCTGTGAACTACTGAAAGGCTTTAGGAGACTGAAGGAAGATAAATAATATGACCAAGTTTGTATTTCCATAGATAATTCTCATACTAAAGTCAAAGTACGGCTGAAAGTGTCTTGCTTATTTATTTTTCCCCATTTGCTTTATAAACATGTTGCCTGAGTTCTAAATGAAAACCCGTGAATGTAGGTATTAGAATTGTGTTTTTGATGAACTTAGGGAGACTTTTTAAAAATTTATATTACTGAATCTTCTTTATCATTTTTGCCCTTCAAAAGGATTTTAGATTATCTTCTTATACAAACTTTTGATTTAGGCTTACCTTTAGGTGGTTTTTCCTATTGTAATAGAAAGAGAAATTATTGATGTTCCTATGTTAATTTCATACCAGTCGCATTTCTAAATTCACTTATTATGGATGCTTTAGTTAATTTTGATAGGCTTTATAATAAATTTAAAATACTTAAAAATAACATATATCTTGCCTTTTTCCAAATTGCCTATTTCTTATATCTTCCTTCTGTGTTTTATTATCCCAATTTTATATAATATTAAATACTATGCAATAACATGCAAAAAGTAATATGTTTCAAATTAATAAACCGAACTTTAACTTTTTTCCCTGAATTTAATAAAACTCTTTTGTTTAAAAACCGTTCTGAATTTTGGGTTAAATTGTTTTATTTTTATTTTCTATTTTATTATCTATTTATTATTTGTTGCCATTCTGCTAAGATCATTTAATTGGTTATGAGGGTTGAAGTTTCTAAAGATGAACACAGTTGCTTTCCTTTGACCTATTAATATAGTGAATTACACTAAAGTATTTTCTAATAGTCACTATTCTCACCTAATGATGACTTCCACTTGATGATGAGTATTATCTTAATGAGTTTGGGACTTTTCATTGAAAAATAGGTCATTAGAATATTTTCATTAATATTTGTGAGAAAATCCTGTAATTTATTCTCTGTGGGGAGTGGGAAGAGAACATATGTGCAACTGCTATCAGGTTTGATGTCAAAACAAAAATCATTCATAAATAGTTCTAGAAGTGTTTTCATTTTCTGTGCTTAGATACATTGAAGGCTATGGATCTCTCTCTCTCTCTCTCTCTCCCTCTCTCTCTCTCTCTCTCTGTTACTTAGTCCTGATGACTGATACATTTTTTTCATCAAAAGCCAGACACTGACATAAAAAATTAGACACCTCCTACCAAAGAAGTTGGTCTTTCCAAGACCAAGATGAAATGTGTGAGGTTTGATTTCCATCCTTTTGGGGTCTGGTTCTCCTTTCTAGTTTGCTGGTTCCTTTTTGGAATTAGCTTCCCAGAACTCACAGTTCCTAAGATGATTCCTAGGCCCTCATCCTTGGTGGCCCCTAAACTCTAAATTTTGCCTATCCTTTTGTTGACCTTTTTATTTTAGTCAGTTAAGTGACATTTTATTCTGTTTATCAGTCTCCTACCCTCTGGAACTAGGGAATCGTAAAAAGTTTTGAGGGGAGAAGCCATACAGAATATCCCAGCAATTCCTCTTCTATTGGCCTGTTACCTTCTGACTAACTTATAATCAAGAAATCCATTTTTGTCTATGTAGATCTAAGAGAGTTGCACAGACTCTCAGCCACTTTCTTCTCGGCTATCTGTCTAGCAAATGTTATCAAATGACAAGGGGTGACGAATGCTGGGATCACATCAATGTGTTTCTTTCAACTCTGTGAACTTGAGGACATGCAGTTCTGAATGCTACATTAGTATCTGAAGCATTTAAATAACAACTTATTTTTAATTAATTTTATCCAACGTTCATAATTGTTCTTGCCAAGTAGAATGGCTTGATACCAAATTTATACATTTTTTTATGTGTCTTTATTTTGAGAGCAAGAGACTGAGAGCAAGTGGGGGAGGGGCAGAGAGAGAAAAAGACACAGAATCTGAAGCAGGATCCAGGCTCTGACCTGTCAGCACAGAGCCCAACACCGGGCTCAAACCCACGGACTGTGAGATCATGACCTGAGCCTAGGTCTGACGCTCAACCAACTGAACTACTCAGGTGCCCCTTGACACAAAATTCTTTGTCATACCTGGACTTAGAAGTGAAAAGCTTTATTTTTCTTTCAAAGTTTATTTATTTATTTTGAGAGAGAGAGAACGAGCAAGCAGGAGGGAAAGAGAGAGAATCCCAAGCAGGATCCATACTATCATCACAGAGCCTAATGCAGGGCTTGAACTCAAGAACCCCAAGCCCATGACCTAAGCCAAAACCAAGAGTCAGATGCTTAACCAAACGAAGAACTCAGGTGCCCCTGGAAGTAGAAAACTTTAAATAACATTGAGTTATCACTACCTTCATGTCTTAATATATTTCCACCTAAAAATACCTGTGCCTGCTGCTTTGTTTGGATTTTTGTTCATCTGTTTGTTGAGAGGAAAGTATAAATACATTTATACTTCTCTGTGTTAATAAGTTATGGACTTTCTATCTCTTTTGGAAATCATCCAGGGTTTCCAGTAGACTCTCCAACAATATAGGGGTTAGGGAGCGCCAACTCCATACACAGTCAAAAGTCTGTGTATAATTTTTACCTCAAAACTTAACCGAAACTTGCCAACAGCTAATGGGAAGGCTAACCAGTAACATAAACAGTCAATTGACATGTAATTTATATGTGTGTTATGTACTATGTTCTTAATATAATGGAAGCTACACAAAAGAAAATGTTATTAAGAAAACAACAAAGAAGAGAAAATACATTTACAGTACTGCACTGTATTTATCTAAATAAATCCACATATAGGTGGACCTGAGCTGTTCAAACCTATGTTGATCAAGGGTCAATCTGTATTTGCAAAAGTAAAGAAAATGGTCTTGTGTAATTATTTAATTTGATCAATATCTATGATTATTTTTCCATTTCTCTTCAACGTTGGTATCACGGATTTGTTTCTTGTTGATCTAGATTGAGACTCTGATGAACTATTTTACTGTTACATATATATATATATTTTTTATTTAACTTAAAGAACCAAGTTCTGGGTTTGTTACCTTGTCATTATATTTTCAAGTCATGAATTCTTGCTTCAGTTAAAAAAAAGTTATCATTCCTTTGAGGTTAGTTTGTTAATATTTTACATTTTCTATGTGTTGTGTTATTCAATATGTAATATATTTTATGAAACTATAGAACAAGAAGAAAGGGGGGGGAGAAGAAGAAAATATATGTAATAGGATTTAAAAGGCTATGAGAAGTAAAGGGTATGGGATGTGAGACTGACATTTGTAGACACAATGAAATATTCTGACTCTCTGGCTATAAAGAAAATTATAAAACTAGATAAAATATATACAACATATATTGGCTCAGTTTTGTCTGCCTTAAAATAACTATAAATATTGTTCTATACTTATTATCTCTCTATTCTTTCCCTTTTGTTTTGATTTTTTCTTGCTTCAACTCCACCTAAGTAACTTTTGAAAATGTCTTCTCCATTTTCCTATTCCTACTGTAATCCTTATTTCTGAAATTAAGGGTATTTATTTCTTCACTTTTTTCCTAAGCTCACTTTTCATAAATTTCATTTATCTTATATCGATCTTAAGCCTTATTATTATATATTTTGATCATTTATATCATAGGAGTCCTGTTGTCTCGGAAGTTGCTGGTTTTGATTTTAAGGGACAGTGTATTTTAAATTTTCATTAGCTCTGTGGCCCAGTGGTAATTAATGTGGTATGTATTCTTGCCTATCTTTTACTGTTATATTGCCCTGCTGCCTTTCTCCATTTAACTTGAAGTAAATTTTGCACAGGCACAATGGTAGTATCTTTTTTATTATTACCTGTGAATGAGCCCTTTTTTACCTGTGTTATTTGTTAAAATGGCATAGGAGATAAGCAGAGTAAATTATGTCAACAGGTAGCATAAATTAAGATTCATATTCCCTGAACATTTTATATGTCATTTAAATATCTAGAAAAGTTATGACTACACCAACTAGTAAGGATATAAAAAGAGGACTCTGAAAAGAATCATATAACAAGTTGAGTTTGTAATACAATCCGGTGCTTAAACAATCTGGGCAGGCATATTAGATATCAAAATCAGGCTGAATATAAGGTAATGTGAATAAGGTATAAGTGATTCCAGTGACTATGAGAGTTGCATATCCATGTCATTTAGAGTTCATGGGTTGGAAACCTCCATTTATTAGCATAACTCTATAAAAGTACCAACTTGTCAATCATAATAATTCTTAAAAAAATCATCCTGAAGGCCTTCAGCTCTAGATCTCCTTTTCTAAACAAAAGGTGTGTCAAGTAATAAACAAAAGGTGTGGTAAGTCTAGCTGAAGTCTAGCTAAAGTTTATCAATTGGGTCCTTTCAAAGAACCAGCTCTTGGTTTCATCCATCTTTCCTATTTATTTAAATTTCTATTTCATTTATTTCTGCTCTGATCTTATTTCCTTTCTTCTACTAACTTTGAATTTTTTTTTATCTTTTTCTACTTCCTATGTGTGTAAGGTTAAATTGTTTATGTGTGATTGTTCTTATTTCTTAAGTTAGGCCCATGTCACTATAAATTGTCCTCTTAGAACTGCTTTTGCTGCATCCCAAAGATTTTGGATCCACTTTAATTTCTCTCAAGGTATTGTTTACCTCCTCTTTGATTTCTTTATTGACCCACTGATTGTTTAGTAGCATGCTGTTTGGCCACCATGTGTTCGTGCTTTTTTCTTATAATCAATTTATAGTTTCATACTATTATGGTTGGGGAAAACGTTTCCAAAGATTTCAATCATCTTAATTTTACTGAGACTTGTTTTGTAATGTAACATATGATCTGTTCTGGAAAATGTTCATGGTGCACTTGAAAAGAAAGTTCATTTTGCTGTTTTGGGATAAAATAGTCTGTAAATATATGTTTAGCCATTCTGTATTTATTTTTTGTCTGGATGATGCATCCATTCATATAAGTGGGGTGTTAAAGTTCTTTAATACTACTATATTAATGTCAATATCTCATTGTACATCTGTTAGTATTTACTTAATTTATTTAAGTGTTCCTGTACTAGGTGCATAGGTATTTACAATTGCTATATCTTCTCATTCGATTGATTTCTTTATAATTATGTAATGCCCTTCTTTTTCTCTTATTACAGTCTTTGTTTTAAAGTTTATTTATCTGATATAAGTATTGTTATCCTAGCTTTTTTTTTTTTTTAGTGTCCATTTGTATGGAATATTTTTCCATTCCTTTACTTACAGTCTGTAGGTCTGATGAAAGTCTCCTGTAGGCAGCATATGAATGGATCTTGTTTTATTTTATCCATTCAGTCACCCTAAGGCTTTTGATTGAAGCATTTAGTCTACTTACATTTAAAGTAATTATTGATAGGCATGTATTTTTTGCCATTTTTTGTCTTCTGGTTGTTTCAGCAGTCCTCTGTTTCTTCTTCTCTTACCCTCTTAACTTGTGATTTGATTATTTGTTTTAGTGTTATCTTTTTATTGTTTGTTTTAGTGTTATCTCTTTATTTTTGTGTATCTATTACAGGTCTTTGGTGATTACTTTGAGTTTCATATATAACACCCAATGTATACAGTAATATATTCTAAGTTGATGGTCACTTAAGTTCAAACACATGCTAAAAGCACTACTACATTTTTCTACTCCTCCCCATGCTTTAGTATTTGATGTCATATTTAACATCTTTTCATTTTATGTACCCTTAACTAATAAGTGTAGATATATATGATTGTACTACTTTTTTTTTATCTTCATACCAAATTTGTAAGTGATTGGTCTCCTACCTTTAGTATATGTTTGCTTTTATCAGTGGAATCTCTTCTTTAACAAACTTCTTATTTCTCATTATAACCTTTTCTTTTCTACTTACAGAAGTCCCTTAAACTTTTCCTATAAGGTTGGTATGAGTGTATTTCTGAGAACATTAATGATAATCTTTCCTCCCTGTATAAATTCTATTGACATCTAATTGCTTTATTTTTGTCTCTGTATTTCACTTTACTAGTTATTCTCAGATTTTCCCAGTTGCTAGTTATCTGTTTATGTTCAAGAGCAATGTAATAAATTCTGATAGCAATCGTCTCTAAGTTCATGAGTAACAATTTTCAACTGTGGCTTCACTATGGAATAATCTGCATGGATGATTTCCTTGGGGAAACCCTTTATAACATACCCTTTAGCCTATTCTTTGGGGCTAATCATGTTCTTGAAAGTAGATTCTGACAGTCCCCAAAAGAGTGGTAAAGATAGAAGAGATCTTGGGTTTTTGCAATTACTTTTAGCCCCATTTTATATATGACAAACAGAGCTGATATCCCCCATCCTGAGTGAAGTTCTCTATTTTGTCTCTTCAGAGGACAATATTTTTCTTCCAGGAGGGATAGGAGGCACTCACTGGACTTGGTGGAGTGGGCACGGCATTACAGACACACTACCAACAAACCTGCCTGACTTTCCCCTCTAGTTTTGCCTCTACTTTCACAGGAGTGATATGAATTTACAACCATTTCCATTTCTTCTGTATTCTTAGTTTTCATTCCTCTAGATATAATTTTACAAAGTTTCCTATAAATTAATCTCTTTATGCATTTTCACATTTGCCAAAATTTACATATTGTGTTCTTCCAAAAATTTTAAGTCCTCCTATCTCTCATTCTTCTTGATGTGTAAATCTATATTTTCTCTTTTTTGTTTAGTGCCTAATGTATTTGTCTTTTCAAATTAACCTACCCTTGATTGACACATTAAACTTCTATTGATTGATGTGAGGAAAGGTTACATTTTTTAAATAGGAGTATATTGCTTTGCAAAGTTTCAGTAATACATATTTATTGGAAAACAAGAAAATAGTGCAAAATTTCTTAAAATAGTGAAATACCTCATACTGTCATGTTTCTCCAAAGGCTGTAATTGGACCTTCAGACTAAACCCTGCTCCATGAAGCAGGACTACCAGGCCTAATGCAGGATGTAAAGCTTGTCTAACCTCTACTTGGTAAATGCTAGTCATGTCCTGTCACTGAATAAACCAAATGTGACCTACACTTTCCAAGTACTCCTCAGGAGTGGTCCTGAGAAACAGTCAATAACACTCAATTTGTCTTCTCAGATTGGACCCTCATTAAGTCACTAAACAAATATATGGACCAGTATGTCAAAGGCTGTTCATTATACAATAGTTTATAAAACAGGAAAAAAAAAAGAAATGCCCTAAATTTTCACCAATTATGGTTTAAATACAGGTAAAAATTAACACTTTACATTGATTTAAATATAATGGTAAGGGGCACCTAGGTAACTTAGACAGCTCAACATCCAACTCTTGATTTCAGCTCAGGTCATGGCCCTAGGGTCATGGAAATGAGTCCTGCCTCAGGCTCTGTGCTGTGCATGGAGCCTGCTTAAGGTTCTCTTTCTCTCTCCTCCTCTGCCATTTCCCTCACTTGTGCTCTCTCTCTCGCTCGCTCTAAAACAACAACAATAATAATGATGATTAGATGTTCAATATATCTTTAATAAAATTTTGATGACTATAAATCATTAGTATACTCATTTTTTCAAAGGTACATTTATATGTCTATTCATAAATTGAAGTATTGGGGACATAATCTAAATTTTTATCAGTGTTTTCTAATAGAGGGAAAAGTGTAGCAAGTGGGTTGGTAAAGACAGGGAGGTTTCAATTTATATTATATCTACAGTGGACTGTTTTGAGTTTTTATAAAGATCCTTTGTAAAATGTTATTTCAGGTAGCTGCTGTAGCTACTGCAGTTTTCATAAATGGCTATTTCTGGCCCTAATGTTGTGGTAATCAGTGCCTACTAGGAAACAGGCAGCTTCAACACTCTTTAGTGCGAATGTAAGAACACACAAAAGGATGCTCACCCACCTGGGTGTCCTGACTTCCCCTGCTTCCTGGGCAAGCTGCGAAGTCACCGGGTCTGAGCTTCTATATACACTAGTGAAATAGAGATATTTTTGCCAAAGGACATGTTCATGATGTTGAAAATATTATGTTAGGCAAAAAAAGTGCATTAAATATACTAAAAAAACCCTGTGATTCAATGATGGAAATTTTCAGTCCTTTTTTGAGATAATGTAGTTAGAGCAGTTACACAAGGTAAGCTTGACTTGCGATAATTCCTGGCAAAATAAAGAATGCTATTGACAGCATGCTTGTCCCCTGCCCACTGACTGCTATTCAAAAACCAGAGCAAAACATAATATTAAAAATAAAATCACCAGAGTATACAATTAAGTGTATACTTAGGAGACAGGTTGTAAGTCCTGGAAGCCATTCCAGAAGGACAATCATCAAGGAGCTAACAGGTAAGGAAAGAAGTGAATTAAGCCAGTCAATGAAGGATGGCTAATAGTTACATGGCAGGATGGAAAAGAAAGAACACTTTGGCAAGAACACAAGAGAGAAGTCGTGGGTTTGACATAAGGAGAACAAATGGGAAGGACAGGGGGAGAAAATCTGTCAGCATGCTTGAGAGCAAAGTTGGAAATTCAAACAACCAAAACAAAACAAAACACACACACACACACACACACACACACACACAAAACCCCCACAAAACCTTAATTAAGTACTGTGGGGCCAAGAAACAGAGAAAGATTAAAGCAATGAAGAAGAATCTAAATATAAAAAGAAGAAAAGTGAGAATAATTATAGGTTTCTGATAAAAAGACATAATGATTAAAGTCACATTATAAGTGATTCTTTCCAGAATCAATGATGGATTGAAAGGGATACATGTCAGAGAAACTAACCACAAGCTTCTCTCTCAAGTAAACATAATTCTATTTTAGAACATAAAGAATTTATAGATATATATTAATTAGATACTCATATATGATTTACACAAATATATATATATATAAATCTAGGAAACCTAACTGCATGTTTTTTAAGTAAGTAAAATACAGGATTTTACTACTTCAGGTGACATTTATTATGGATTACTCTACCTTCTCCGCATAAATCTCTCGCTTAAGACTCACACTCCACCACCATGTTTTCAGTCTGATTTCCTTTCAGAAGATAGGACCTGTTACTGTCTCTTCAAACTACACAGGAATAATTCACATGCCCGTAGCCAGATTCAACTTCAACATAGCTGTTGTGTCCTGAAACACGCATCTTCAAGTAGTTCTCCTCTAACTAGACCCTTCACCTTACTCTTACATTACATTTTTAGTCTCTACACTATAAGTGGCCTGAAAATTCTTCAGTTTAAAAATCATGTGACTGTTTCATTCTCCTAAGAGCTAGACCCTTGAAGAAGCTAGAAACTATTATGGCAGGAAGGTCAATATAATATGGGCGCTCCAATGTACAAAGTTGGATGGAATTGAGTGTTCAGTAGTTACTAAAATGAGGATCCATAAAAGATAATTAAAATTCACCACAGAACAGAGGAAGAGAACCTTAAGCTATTAAAATCACATATGGGAGAGAGATTTTCCCCATGTTATTCTAGCGAAAGAAAAGATGTGTTTATCATCATAGAAATGTAGATGTTTTAGCTGTTTTAACGAGTAGTCTGTTAAAAGTGGAAAGGTTTTGAAAAGCTTATTGCTATAAAATATGAAAATAAATATTTAATTATCATGTTTACTTGATACTGTGGCTCCTTATCCATTTTGTTGGTATATAAAATCATTAACAAATATAGATATTTTAAAATACTGCAAATGAAGAATACTAGGTGACTTATTTTAATTTTTTTAATGTTTATTTACTTATTTTGAGAGAGAGAGACTATACGTGCATGCATGCAAGTAGGGAAGGGACAGAGAGAGAGCGAGAGAGAGAATCCCAAGCAGGCTCTGTGCTGTCAGTGCAGACCTGACATGAGGCTCAATCTCACAAAATGTGAGATCCTGACCTGAGCTAAAATTAAGACCCAGATACTTAAATGACTAAGACACCCAAGCGCCCCAATAATACTAAGTACCTTTAATGAAAATGTGGTCATGTAAAGAATGTAATAATTTTGGCATATTCTCTTTATTTAAATAAAACCGCTAATATTTTTTAAAGCTTTCTTCAGTTATTTAGTATTTAAAAATGTTCCAGTAATGTTTGCTTATTTTGGTAGAATTATTCAGGAATCAAGAATATTGCCCAACCTTTATTTTAGAATTTATAGATTAGAGCTCTAAAACAAAGTGTAACTCACATTCATCTAGGACATTTTTATATTTCTAGATAAACTTGCTCCGTGAGTTAACTCATTAACTATTGACTTTCAATCTATTTTAAATTAAAAATAAACCAAATGCTGATAAAACAAATGATGAAGAAAGACGTTCCAAGTGAAAATTGAAAGATGGACCTGGAGCTTATCTGAAATAAGATTTCCTCTGACAGAGTAGAGATGATCTTCACACAGAAAGCAAAACTTACAGCCTCTCACCAAACGGGAATAAAGCCTATTAGCTCGTGGCTGATCTCACATGTATCTTTATTCACAAGAAAGGAAAAAAGAAACTTGGAGTAAAATCCCTTTTAAATTCAAACATGTTTTAAAGTCTCAAAGGTCTAATTCAGATAAGAAATTAACGTCGGCTAACTTCCACCACAATAAAGTTCTCCATCAACCTTTCACCTAATGGTTTTAGCTTTCATTGTGAAACTTGGCTAAACAATTATTTTACTCAAGTTATATAAGAGTAGTAAACTGTCTAATTTATTCTTCATTATTAGTGGGTATCATTCTAAAAAAATGTCTCCCTTATATTTACTGGTTACCTCAAAACACAGTTTGAACAGAAAAAAAAATAAGTGCTTGATTTCCTCTCTTTTCAAAGTAATGAGTTGGTGCTTCAACAACTTTCACTAGTACTCAAAATATTTTTCCCATAAAGAAAAATTTTAATGTTTGGAAATCAATGACAAATAATAGCCCCCCCCCCACAACAAATATTACATCGGTGTCTCATATCTAACAGGGTCTATTCTCCAATGATGGGTAGAGGAGAGCCAGGTTAAAAATTCCTGTCCAGACATCAGCAAGATGGAGGAACAAACAAACCCTTGTGTAGACACTGACCACAAACTCAACAACTCAGACTAACTCCCTTTGTGAAAAATCCCGAAATCAGTTAGCACCTGCAATTCAGACAAATTCTAAACCAACTGCATCGAGGCTGGTAAGAAAAATCATAGCATCCGTTAGCCACAGCCCTTCCCTCAGCCCAGCACAATACAATTAGAAGGAAGCTCCCAACTCCTGGCTTCTCTTTCAGGAGAAAAAGAGGAGTATGGATCATCTGACCATATGGATCATTACCAACAATATGACTTTTTTGGAGGGACCTCCTAAGGGAATGCCTTCTGTCTTACCTGCATCTAAATGCTGACAGGAAAAAGTGTAAGGTGGAGAACCACTGAAATCAAAGGCGATGGTTTGGAGCATTCACTCACTGTAGTCTCTATCCCTGAATCAGGGGGAAATGAGTCGAAGACAACTCCTAAATCCTGGCTTATCCCTGGGATGGAAAAGAGTAGTATGCGTGTCCAACGTTCCACCATTTCCAGGGGCTACCCAAGAGACTGTTTTCTGTCTTGCCTGTATCAGAGCACTGATGAGACTGGGCATACTCGAAGCTTGGCAGCCACTGAAAACAAGAGAGCTAGATGGCTTCCTAATGCTCCCAGTGTCCACAGTACAACAAACTGGCTGATACAACATCTCAGCAGCCTATCCCTTCAAGGACTAAAGAGAAGAGCATGCATCCAACTTTCAGGCTTTTGTGGGAGCTGCCTAGGGACCGTTTTCTGTTTCACCTGACTTGGAGAACTGGTGGGGGACAGCATACTCTACAAGCAGAGGGAGCCACTGGGAACAAAGAGAGATGAGAAGTTAAGAGCAGTTCCAGAGAACATGCAATACTGCAAGCAGACACCAGAGGGTGCAAGAGATTATAAACTCCTGACAAAAGGACCTGGTAAAACCCTTAATCTGGAATTAAATTGCATAAATCAGAGAAATTGCATCCACAGAAAGGTTTGAGAAGTCTCCAGAATCTCTAGCAAAAATGATGAAGAGCTTCCCCTATAGAAAGCCAGTCTGTAAGGAGCTAGAGAAATGGCAGTTTCTTTAAATGCTTTGATCCCAACACAAAGTTATAAAGAATTTGAAGAAACAGAGAACAACCCCCAGCCAAAAGATGAAATTAACCTGACAAAAACCAACCCTAAAGAAACTAAAGTGTAAGAATTGCCTTAAAAAGAATTCAAAATAACTGTCATAAAGATGCTTAATGAACTCAGGAAAGTGAGGAAGAAAATGAAAATACCAAAAAAGAGGTACAAAATATAAAAAGACACAAATATGTTGAAGCTAAATATAACTGAATTTAAAAAATTATTAGAAGAGTTCAACGCCAGATTTGACCAAGCAGAAGAAAGAATCAGTGAACTCAAATATAGATCATTTGAAATTATCCACTCAGAGGAGCAAAAAGAAAATGCAATGAGTGAAGAAAGAGTAGGGTTTACAGAACACTATCAGAGGAACAATAAATGTGTTCACTACTCCCAAAAGATGGAGACAGAGAGAAGGGGCACAAAGTCTATTTGAAGAAATAATGTCTGAAGATTTAAATCTGGGAAGTAAATGAACATCAAGATTCAGGAAGCCCAACATGCTCCAATTAGAAAGAAACCAAAGAAGTACAAACGAAGATACACATTATATTATAAACTGTCAAAAGTCAAAAACAAAGAGAGCATTTTCAAATCAGCAGCCGAAAGGTGACTTGTGACATACAAGTGATCCTCTATTTAGATAGCATATTTCTCAGCAAAAAACTTGCTGCCCAGGACAAGTGGTATAACATATTCAAAGAGATGAGGCGTAAAAAATATCAATAACACTATATCAAACAAACCCTGCCCTTCAGATATAAAGGAAAACTAAAGACTTTCTAAGAAAAACAAAAGTTGAAGGAGTTTATCACCAATAGACCAATCTTACAAGAAATGTTAAAGGGAGAACTTCAAGTTCTTGAAACAACAGGATGCTTGACATCAACATAAAAGCATGTGAAAGTATAAAGCTCAAGGTCAAGGTAAGTATATAGCTAAATACAGAATGGTTTAAGCGTGGTATCAGTTTTCAATCTGTTATTTAAAAGACAAAAATATAAACTATAGCTATAAGTATAAAAATTTGTTAATTGATATGCAATATAAAAAGATGTAATTTGGAGCACAAATAACAAAGTTTGTAAAGAGGGGAGAGGCAAAAGAATAGCACTTTTGTATTCAATTAAAGTTATCAGCTCAAAATAGATTTTTATAACTCTAGGATGTTTTATGCAAATTGCATGTTAAGCATTAAGAAAAAAAGAACTTATAGAAAGTACACAAAAGGAAACAAGAAATCAAACCATGTTACTACAAAAAAAGAAGCTTCAAGAGAGATAAGAAACATTTAATAAAATAGCAATAATAAGGTGTTTATCAGTAATTACTTTAAAAGTAAATAAAATGAACTGCCCAAAAGACACAGAGTGGTAAATGGCAAAAAAATAAAAATAAAAATAAATAAAAAAAGAAAACAAGATCCAATTACATGCTATCTACAAGGAACTCAGTAAGGATTTAGGGACACATATAGACTGAAAGGAAAACGATGGAAACAGATATTCTATGCAAATGTCAACCAAAAGAGCAAGGATAGACATGCTTCTGTTAGACAAAACAGACTCGAAGCCAAGAACTGTCACAAGAGACAAAGAAGAACATTACATAATGATAAAAGAGTCAATTAACTAGGAAAATTAAAACTATATAAATATATATGCACCTAACATCAGACCACCCAAATACATGAATTATACCTTAACAGACTGAAGAGAGATAGGCAGACACAAGTAACAGTAGGAGATTTCAATACCCCAGTTTCAAAATGTATAGAATATCTTAGTAAAAGAACAGTATGAGATGACTTGAACAACACAGTAGACAAAATAGACCTAAAAGATATATACACAAATTCCATGTAACAGCTGCAGAATAAGCATTCTTTCCAGTGTCCAGGAAACATCCTCCAGGATAAATCACATGGTAGTTTACAAAACAAGTCATAACAAATTTACAATTGAAACTATAACAAGTGACTTTTCTGACCACGCTGGAAAGAAACTAGAAATCAGCAGTAGCAAGGAAACTAGAAAATTCACAAATATATGGAAAATAAACCACAAAATCTTGAATAATCAATGAGTTAAAGAAGAAATTAAAAGGGAAATTAGAAAATATATTTAGAAAAATAAAATGAAAACAACATACCCAAACCCCAGGAATGCAGCAACAAGAGCACTAAGAGAAATTAATAGATAAATACCTACGTTAAAGAGAAGAGGGGCACCTGGGTGGCTCAGTCACTTGAGCATTTGACTTGATTTTGGCTCAGGTCATGATCCTATGGTTGTGGGACTGAGCCTTGCTTTGGGTTCCATGCTGAGTGTGAACCCTGCTTATGATTCTCTCTCTCTCACTCTGCCCCTCTCCTCTGCTCATGGTCAGTCTCTCTCTCTCTCTCTCTCTCTCTCTCTCTCTCTCTCTCTCTCTAATAGATTAAAAAAGAAGTTGAAGAAGAAAGATCTGTCAAATAATCAATCTAAATTTACACCTCAAGTAACTAGGAAACAAAGAACTAAGGCCAAAGTTAGCAAAAAGAAGGGAATAAAAATTAGGAAAGAAATAAATTACATAGAAAATTGAAAAAATGAAACAAAAAGTAGATTTCCAAAAGATCAACAAAATTAACAAACTTCCAGCTAGATTAAGGAAGAAAAAAAACTCAATTAGATGATATCAGAAATTAAGATAAGACATTACAAAAAATGGAAGTCCTTACTGAAAGGAAGAAGAAATAGGCAAGAAAATGAAATGAAATCCAAATCAGAAAGGAAGAAGTAAAAGTATCTTTATTTGCAGATGACATGATCTCACAGATTTCCCTCCCTCCCTTCCTTCCTCCCTCCCTCCCTCCCTCCCTCTCTCTCTCTCTCTCTCTCTCTCTCTCACACACACACACACACACACACACACACACAACCTGCTACAACTAATAAATACTTTAGCAAAGTCACAGGATACAAAATCAACAATACAAAAGGCAGTTGCACATCTATGCACTAACAATAAAAATCTGTAAAGGAAAATAAGAAAACAATCCCATTAACAGTAGTATCAAAAAGAACAAAATACTTAGAAATAAACTTAACCAAGGTGAAAGACTTGTACAATGAAACATAAAACGCTGCTGAAAGAAATTATAGGAGACACAAATAAATGGAATGACATGCCACATTCATAGACTAGAAGACTTAAGTGCTGTTAAAATGTCTATACTGTCCAAAGTGACCCAGAGATTCAATATAACCCCTATCAAAATTCCAAAGACCTTTTTGCAGAAATAGAAAAACTCATCCTAAAACTCATATGGAACCACAAAGAACCCTAAAAATCCAAGATATTTCTAAAAAAGAAAGGCTCATTCTCCTTGACTTGAAAACACATCACAAAGCTAAGGTAATCAAAGAAGTGTGACAGCTGCATATATACATAAACATACACACACACACACACACACACACACACTCGCCAATGGAACAGAATATAGAGTCCAGAAATAAACCCAGACATATATGGTCAACTGATCTTCAACCTGTCTGCCAACTCTACACAATGGATAAAGGATAGTTTTTTCCAACAAACTGTGTTGGGAAAACGATATATCCATGTGCAAAAGAATAAAATTGGACCCTTATACCATACATAACAATTAGCTCAAAATGGAATAAAGACTTAAACAGAGGACATGGAACTATAAAACCTCTAGAAGAAAACAAGCAAAAATCATCATAACATTGGTCATGGTAAAGATTTCTTGGATATAACATCAAAAGCACAGGCAACAAAACAAAAATAGACAAAGGGACTACATCAAAATAAAAGGCTACTGTATTAAAAAAAACATAGAAAATAACAAATGCTAGGAAGAATGAGATAAAGAGAAACTCTTGTGCTCTCTTGGTGGAAATGTCAAATGGCACAGCAGCTATAGAAAACAGTATGGAGGCTCCTACAAAAATTAAAAATAGAACTAATGTATGATCCAACAATCCCACTTGTAAGTATCCAAAAGTATTGAAAACTCCAGTCAAAAGGTATTTGCACTCCCAGGTTCACTGCAGCCTTATTCACAATAGCCAAGAGATAGAAACCACCTAAATGTCCACTAACAGATTAATGGATAAAGAAAATGTGTTATATCCATACAACGGAATATTATTCATATTTAGAAAAATCTTTTCATATGCTATGCAATGAAACATATATGAGGTCTCTGAATCAGTCAAACACATAAACCTAAAAAGTAAGATGTTGTTTCCCAGGGGCCAGCAGGAGACAGAATGGCATTCAATGGGTATAGAGTTTCAGTTAAGAAAATAAGTAAGTTCTAGAGATACATTGTACAATAAATGCATATAGTTGACTATACTGTTATGTACACTTAAATAATACTTAAGAGGGTATATTTCATGCTGTGTTTCTTACAATAAAAAACAATTATGTCCAAATTGAACTTACCTTTTAGTGGGAAAAGATGAACTAGTAAATAATAGTGATAAATGCACAAGGATGTTAGAAGCAAAAGAAGAAACTAAGGATGTGTGTGCAATTTTAGTGAATAAATATTTCTGTATTAAACTGGCATATGAGTGAAGAACTTGAGGAAAGTAAGGAAGTAAGCCATGTGGAATGCCCGAGGCATCCAGTAAGGCATGTAGAGAAAATAGTAAGGATAAAGACACTGAATTGGAATCATGCTTCACATATTTTTAAACAACAGCAAGGACATTAGTGTGACTGACAGGAGTGAGCAACGGGGAGGTTGAAGATTTTGTCAGATAGGCAGCTGAGGGACAGGACTGTGCACAGGCTTGTAAGCTTAGCAAGAACTCTGATGTTTTTTTTTCTGGATAGGATGGTAAGCCATTGATAGCAGAAGAGCGTTTTAAGCTTTATATTTTCACAAGATCACTCTACTCGAGTAGAGACTGCAGTGCAAAGCTAGAAGCAATGAGACCAGCAAGGTGCTTATTGCATATTCGTAGGTGAGAAGCAGTACAAGTGATAAGAGGTTATCAGTCTCCAACGGTCATTTCTTCTACACATCAGAGCACAAAGACTTCCTCACGGTTTCCACAGTCACTCTTCTGGTGCAAACACAATCCCTTCACTTGCATGGCATCTTAGATCTGGATCCTGGTTAGGGAGTTAACAGTCCATTCCAGTTTACTGTATTTTATTGGTATCTATACCTCAAATGTTTTGCTATTACCTGAGATACTAACACGGGGGTTAGAGAAATGGCAAAGAAGGCAAATCCTCTCTGAGTTAAGACCAGCACCAGGAGAATGGAGATTCATCTACACAGTTTTCCCATTGGTATAGGTTCAGATGTTTTGTCAAGAAACAATTATAAGGGAAATATAAAGGACTTCTCTACTTAATTTCAGAATCTCTTCTCTTTGTCATAAAAAGCATGATATTTGTGCTTCTGATTGTTGCTTTTCGCAGTCACCACAAATTCATTAAATTACTGATGCTTTCCTCAAACTGTAGCACGATGTTGACCTACGTTCTACATTTTCAGCGGCCTAAGTTCTGACCTTTACAGTGCCCTCATGTTCATCTTAGTAAAAGGTTGGGGCAGTCTGCAGGGGAGTCACCTAATCAGATTTTACTTTCACCTACCATAATTTCCAAATAAGGTAAAAACATCAACAGTTTTTTCCTCCTGACTTTGCAAAGAATTTCCACAGAGAGGAAAAGAAATAAAAACAGCTGCAAAATGTTACAAACCAAGGGACCATATGAGGTGAAAGTTAAAATGAGAAAAATGTCCACATGACTTTGGGCAATGCAACTCCAGGGAAATAGTAACTCAGCACCTGAGAGCTAAATAATTCTAGAGGAATAAGTGTATGTTCTGGTATTCTGGGGGAAAATGACATCATAGAGAGATTAGGTCTATTAAAACATACATTTGTAGACAAGTTGGTGTGAAAATTGCTTTTAGAGATGGGAAGAGGAGAAAAGCTCATCTTATTTGTCTAACAATTCTATTGGGTGCTTTTCACTAAAAGAGAACCATCCATATGTTTATAACAGTGAAATTGTGAATTCCAATATGTTTCAAATTACATGAGAAACTAAAGAAAATTTATCAGTTTCAGGCCATTGAGTAATGCTTCCTTGTTTAGAGTTTGTCCCTAAATTTTGCGATTTTATGAATAATTCAGAGCAATGATTTTACCTTCTTTCTCTACTGTAGCATTTGGCAAGTTTCCACTTCATTTTTGTTACAAAGATATAGCTGAAGTTCTTACAATAGGAATAAGGTTTAAAATGTTTTTTTCCATAATAAAAAATATTATGAATGGGGCAATGAAGACATAGCTTATGGAGCCCTGAAGTATGATACTTAAAACAATCTGAGCCTCAAGGAAAGCTGGTGTCTTGTTAACTGTTGATGGTAAAAGAAAAAGAGAACAGGGCATTGCCAGCCTGGGTAAAGGTAAATTACACCTAGTTATAGCTCTGTGAGCCAAATCAAAACAAATTCAAGCTTAAATGGAACTGATGTTAATACTGAAACATTTATTGGATAGGTGGATATAGACCAGGATGGCCAAGGGAGCGATCATTTTAGAGCAGACTCCAGCCACTGAAGTGAAACCAAAAAGTACTAGGCACTTTATCAGCACATCAATCAAAAACATCTGGAATAGTAATGTAGATTCAACAAAGAAATTGTGTTAAAATTTAATCAAGACAAAAAATAATCATAACTAATGGGAAAATCTACTAGACTTGGTTCATGAGAAATCTATGATTCTCTATATACCTTGATACTGAACTTTCCTAATTCTAAATCTGCCTCAAGTACACTTCAGTCTTCTCAAATGCTTCTAGCCTTTGGCAGGGACTGGCTCAGTATTGAAGGCAGTCAAGCATGCAGATGTCTGGAACAAAAAGAAGCCAAGAGAAGAGGGATTCTACCCTTGGATGAGCCAACCTGGAACTAATATTCTTCCCTTTTCAAAAGGGAAAACCAAAGTCCTCATCAGCAACCTTACTTACCACTACCACCCTCCCAGATGACCTCAAGGACCCAAGGAAATTAAAAGTAGTTTCTGCTAATAAAACCATTGACTTCTCCGATACTGTTCAAAAAAATTACTCTATGCCTTGCTATCTCCTCAGCTATCTCCATCCTAGAATAACCTTTCTCTCCCTAATGTAGCAATAGAAATTAATGTAATTTTCTAAGAAATCTTATTAGATGATTTCATCCCAGACAGAAATTATCTTTTGTTAAAATTTATCCATTCAAAGGACTAACTACATAAATAGTAGTTGATTTGGATATACTATAGCATTTATAGCCATCTACCTTGTATTTCAGTGATTTCTATGTGTTTCTGATTTGTAAGTACTGTCAGCCTTACAGAATTAGCAGTATGGCTTTCCAAACTTAAATCTCTCTCTTTCTCCTCCACATCTATCTTCACTGCTCACAAAGATTTGTACACTGTCAATAAACGTTCACTAAACGGAACTGAGCTTGTAAATGCCCCAAATTCCTTAATTTGTGTAAACACAAGTCCACACTCACCCTGGACCACAGAAGATAATTGTTTTCTTTTTTTTTTTAATGTTTTATTTATTTTTGATACAGAGAGAGAGACAGAGCATGAGAGGGGGAGGGGCAGAGAGAGAGGGAGACACAGAATCTGAAGCAGGCTCCAGGCTCTGAACTAGCTGTCAGCACAGAGCCTGATGCGGGGCTCAAACCCACGAACGTGAGATCTGACCTGAGTCGAAGTCGGAGGCTTAACCACCCAGGTGCCCCCAGGCGCCCCAAGATAATTGTTTTCTGCCAGTGTACATGTTGGTAACAATTGCTGTAAGGTCGGCAACCAAGCCTTCTATTACATGTGTGAATCTTATCAAAATAGACATATTAAAAACAGTGCATGTCAAGTGCAAATAGAACCCAATAAATGCTTTATCACAATTTCTCCAAAGTATTAATCCTTCTTCTGGCATTACAATAAAATGAAAGAGATTGTATCTCAACTTGAAAGAAAAAGTTTGCTGCTTTTATGAAACTATTGTACAACTGAAAATAACTCATATAAAAGTTTTTCCTCAGTGTTAAAATTAAATGTTCCTCTATGTGATTCTACGTTTCCATTCGTTTCCATTTTGTTGATAGACTTTGCCTCTCCTGATGTAATCTGTTTAGCATTCTAGGTTTTCTGCTCTTTTCAAATGTGTATTTTTGATAGGTATCTCACTTTCAATCTTTTGTACTATAGTAAACATTTTTGAAAAAAATAGTATTTCTATTGAATCACCTATTTTAGCAAAACTTTGCTTAAAGAAACATAGCCTAATGCCAAATAATTAATAGTCAAGTGACATTTGGAATGGCCTTAAGCACAAGTGTTATATATATGAAACTTTTCGCAAAAATGAACTACACAAGTTCATTTGTATTTCATTCTTTGCATTCACTAGTTTCTTCTTTTTTAAACTATATTCCAACATTAGCCTTTATATTTCCAGCCATACCTTAAATTTAGTGTCACTACTTTTCTACTTCTTCCAAGTGAGCTAGCTGCTAATCACATTATTTAATTAGCAGTGCAACCATTATTCACTCACTTTGTTTTCCTTCCATCTGAATTTCTGGGTCATTGTTCATTTTCACATCAACTCATATGTGACTCATAAATCCACACTGACTTTTGGCTGATACTAAAATACATTTGAATTTCCAGGTCTATATTTACTTTTGGAAAAATATAACTATCATTCGGGCCTATTTTCTTATTTTTTCTCAAGAGTTGTTCACAATTCTTGATCAAATTCTGCTCCCTGAAATGAGTCAAGATCTCACTAAATGACTGGATTTAATGTATCATGTTTTCTCATCTGGTTTCAGTAAGAAGTACTAATAACATCCCTTAGCTAATCAGTAAGTATAGAGAGCACACACAGTTAGTGGTATGTTTCTTTTCATTCTGATCCAGGAAGACAAATACAGTGGTGTAGAGAATTGAGAAAAGAAATTAAATGTAGTTCCATCTGCAAGTAACAAATGCAGCCACTTTGTCAAGGGTAAAACAATCATCAATGAGCAATACAGATTGTCACCAGAATAACTGAATCAAGACGTTCCCATCCATTGATTTTTTTCATTCCCATATGTCAGAACATCTGGGACACAAAGAAACGGTGCGTATTTGTTAATAGGCAATTCAGCGGTAGAGACTCCTACCTACTAGAAGCAGTTATCCTTTTTTTTTTGTTTGTAGTTTTGAAAAAAAAATACATTAGCTGATTTCTAAAGGAAACTCAGAAAGAACTATGGCATATATGAAACTATGGTAAAAAACTGACAGAAAATTAGAGCTTAAAAATTTTATATGGACAGCATTATTTTTGGACAAACTATAAGTTTGATTTGAAAAGACAATATATATTGTTGAGTATAATATGCATACATTGTTGAGTATAATTCTCAACATTTTTGTGTGCATACAAAAATTCAACAACTACGGTTTAGGGGCAATAAAAATTGGAGAGAATGTTGGATTGCATTTCATGTTTATTTCTCTTGTCACATGGCATCACATTTCCAATGTTTCATCAAGGTGTTCAGTGAGTTAACATTTAAACTGTGAAAAAGTACGTGCATTGTTATACAAATAGAGTAGGACATACACTTGAGGTTCCTCTTATTCTCAAGTTTATACTTCAGTGTGGAGACTACACTATCCTCATGTAGAAATACCATAATTATGCTCATAAGTTGGTTTTTTTGAAACATACAAATTAGTATGGTACCAACTAAATACATAAGTATGGGGTACAGCAATGATCAATGCCAGTGGGATTAATCAAGGAAGACTTCTTGAGGGAAGTGAATTCTAAACTGAATTTGACATATTTGTTTATTTAGCACTCGTTTCATGTATTCTAATTATAAAGATATCATAATCTCACAGTAACAAATTTGTAATTTCAAATTAGTAGGAAGAATAAAAGAAACTAAGGATCTACTGTCCAAAGATAATCACTATGTAAGACTGTTTTCATTCCATTGTATTCTGATATTTTCTACACAGATACCATAATATCACATATTCAGTATTACAATTCTTTTTGTGTTTCAGCAGTGTCTACATGCACAGACTTTGAGCAATACAAATATCTCATAAAAATTAAGTTAAAGACACTCCAAACAAACGTTATCATACACATTTCCCTATAGCTAAATATTTAGGTTTTTCCAAATTTTTGTGAACATAGATAACTTCAAAAAAACATTTTTATTCATAACATTTCTTAGTATTATTTTCTTAAGGTAGATTTCAACCATTCTTTTTTAAGTTTATTTATTTATTTTTGAGAGAGAGAGAGTAGGAGAGGGGCAGAGAGAGGAAGAGACAGAATCCCAAGCAGGCTCTGCACTGTAGGCAGCAGAGCTCAGTTCAGGGCTTAGTCCTACAAATGTGAGATCATGACCTACGACAAGACCAAGAGTCCGATGCTTAACCAAATGAGCCATGCAGCTACCCCTAGGTTTCAAATATTCTTGTAACTAATCAGAGATCATAATCATTTTAAATGTCGTTTTATATGTAATATTTATAAATAATAAAAACTATCATTTATTTATAATTATTTATTCCTGTTATTAATATTACTGCATTGATCAGGATTCCCAGGTATGTGTCAAGATGTTATTCTTAGATTCCCACCCATTTAACAGTAATAAATTCAGCATACGTTTACAAATGTTATTGTCATACTTGATATATTAGCTAAATATACTGGTATATTATCTAGGTATTTTTTGTTATTGGTTCTTTTATTTCTAATCAGAAATCAGTCTTGAATTTTGTTCAATAACTTATAATATTTCAATTTTAATGTTGCTTTATTTTAACATAATGTCCAGATTGAGACATAACCTTTATATAACAGAAAAAGAGTAATTTCACGGTAATATATTTCGGAAAGACCATTAGTGATGTTTGCGTAGAGAAGTGGCATGCTCACAGAATCTGATGACCAAAGTCATACACATATTCTCAGCTTGGAGACCTTATGATTTTCCTGATAATGGCAGAAATCTATATAAAGATGTGGCAATGGTAATGATAATGAAAGGAGAGATACTAAATACCTTGTAAAGGAATAAAACCTGGCTAGCCTTGACAAACAATTCAAGGCATGGAGAAACGACGAACCACAGAGGAGTGTGAGGGTTATAAACTCGAGTGAATGGGAATAATATGGTATCATTTTTGGCAGGAAGTCTCAACCTTCAGAGCTGAGACACACTGATGAAAAATGTCACAAGTAATGTATTACTGATAAGAAAGTCTCTTAATTATGAATAATGTATTCTTTCATGAATTAAAGAAGATTCAATGTTTCCCTCAGAATAACACCACCCATTTTCACTCCTGTGTACTTTCTTCAGAGAGAGAGATAAGTTGGCAGACATATCGCTAACATTGGACTTCCCTCTCTCCCACCCTAGCTGTATAGTCTTAGCAAATGAGCACAACCTTAGTGATAGCAACAATTAAACATTTATTCTCCTGGACTGTATTTCTCAGATAAGAAGAACTTTGCAGAAAAAACTAATCTGTAGGACAAGAAAGGAAAAATAATGTTTATGTTCCATGAAACATCTAGAAAGAAGTCACTTTTTGAAGGAAGCTTATACCACTAGAGCCATGAGTGAAAAGAAGATTCTTTTCCACACACATCTTGCTTATGCTAGCCTATCCCACCTTCCCCACCGGTGCAGAACTCCTACTCTTTGACCTTTGCACTTGACTCTTAGAAGTTCCTTCTTCTGAAGTGCAAATCTCCTGTTTTCATATTTAAAGCTCCAATACCCAGTATAAGTACAAAACCTGGTCCATTTACAAAACGGCTTGTAGGGCCAAAAGATAGTCTGTGGAATTTCACTGACGAATGTATATTAATTCATATTCCTTTGAGAAGTAATATTCTCAGTGAGGATGGACTATTAATTCAGTACTGTTACTATATGTATTTTATGAAAGATATACATGGCTGCTGGAAAAGAAAATATTTTATGCCATAAACCAATATAAAACTATGTTTTCTTGAAATAAAACAATGTTCTTCCTGACACATATGTATTAAGTAAATATACGCCTTATTGACATTTTTTCCTTATGGTTCCATTTTATTTTGCTACAAGTTGACTATCTTGATTAAACAGGAAATTCTGAGGTTGTAAGAGACTTTCAAATACTGAAATTGTACATGTATAGTAATACATTATCATGTGATATAGAAGGGAAAAGTCCTGACTTCATTGTCATTTTTATACTTAATTATCTTAATATGACTGATGATTGAGGAATCTTATTAGCCATAAGTCAAATCTTTTCTAATTTTTTCTTCAATCTACTTTTGAAAAATTAAATTTTCACTGTTCGGCTAATCAGAATCTCAACATTGTTCATTTCATTACCCAGTCTTTCCTGCCTGGAATAATGTCAAATTCAAATTCAAGTGCATTATTGCAATAATGCATCTTACACCAGTTTATTTGACCTTATTTAAATCTCAAGGAGTATTTCATTTATTTTTCTATCCTCTAATAAAAAAAGAAATAAGTACTTTATCTATACGTGCAAAAATAATTTTTAAACCTTAAGCAAAATAATTTAAGCAAACTATTTTAAGAGATAATATATTTTTAATATTTTCAAATGAGTTTACTGTGATGAGATATTGTGAAGACAGTATGACAGGTTTTTCAATGGGTATATTAGGAAAAAATAAAACATAATTCAATACCAGTGTTTCTTAAGTTTGGGGCACACAAGATCACACATGTCTGATTAAAACACTAAGAATACTAGAAATATTCCAAAGGTCATTATTCCTTTTGGTATTTAGTATGTATTTTTCTTTTTGATTTTGGTCACCTGCATTTCTAAGTCATTTCTAATGAGCATTTATTATGGTGTAATGTTTAAAGATCACTTTATTTACATCAAACTTTATATATGCTTTTATTATTTATTCTTTTTAGGCAAGGACTTGGCAATAGTAGAAGCAACTATATTTAAAACGAGTCCTCACAAAACCGTGATTTGGGTAGTATGATGTGCCTCCTCAGTAAAGAAAACACAGGATTACAGCTATGAAAGTATTTTCAGCCTGGCACATGTGAATCCATCTTTATTTCTTAAAAAGCAAATCAATAGAAAATATATGGTTCTAACAAGTGGGACTTTAGTCTAAGGGTTACATTTTAGACATTTCCTTCACTTAATAAAACATATCTGTATTTAAAACATTATTCACTGTGAAGCAGAGTAAAATTGATCAGGCTCAAAATTAAGTCAAATTTTATTTTTTGAGGAGTTATATTATCCAGGTTGGATTTTGCACCAGTATAACTTCACATACATATCACCGTATAAAGGTAGTTCTCAAAATGTAATCTGGGACAACTGGGGGGAGCTCCCCACTGAAAACAATTTTCATAATAATACTATGATATTCTTTTCTTTTTGCACTATCCATTACAAATGTACAGTGGGATGTCACAGGAGCTGGGTGCATGTGTTATAAAAACAGACTGAATGCAGACACACATAGGAGAGTCCCAGAATCTTCAATTAAGCCAGATATTGAAGAGATTTCTCAAAACATAAATCAATGTTAATCTTTTCACCAATTTTTCTTTGTAAAATAGTTATTTTTCATTAAAATGTTATTTACTTTAATGTGTAAATAAATTTACTATGTCTATTATTAAATAAATATCCAAATATTTTAAATTATTTTTAATTTATAATATTATAAATATAGATAGCTAAACCAACATAAATAAAAGCTTTTAAACTATAAAGTGGTCCTGACCCCCAAAAAATTTGAGATACTATCTATACCCCCAGGTTTAAGTGTCTGTGGTCCAAGGGGAACCTGGGTGGCTCAGTCAGTTGAGTGTCCGACTTTGGCTCAGGTCATAATCTCACAGTTTGTGAGTTTGAGCCCTGCATCGGGTTCTGTGCTGACAGCTCAGAGCCTGGAGCCTGCTTTGGATTCTGTGTCTCCCTCTCTCTCTGTCCCTTCCCCACTCACACTTTGTCTCTCTCAAATAAACATTAAAAAAAATTTTTTTAAGTGTCTATGGTCCAAGTAAATAACCACTAGACTCATTACTTATGTTTTTAATACTATAACTATTTTTACATCAGGAATCATCAAACTTTACTAAAGGGCTATATAGGTCTGCTAATATTTTAGGCCTTGTGGGACATACAGTCTCTGTCACAACCAGTCAATTCTGCCGTAGTATGTACAAGCATCAGTAGATACAAAGTAAGCAAATGAGTGTGGCTATATTCAAATAAAACTGTATTTACGAAGACAGAGAGTAGGCAAGATTTAGCAAGAAGGTTATAAATTACAAAATCTTGACCTAAGCCCAAATTTATGTTTTAGAGTGTGTGCTTCAGGTAGGGGGAGAAATTAGAAAGAAAACTGATATTTATTGGTCATCTGTTACATGTTTAGTATTTATTAACAACTATATACTTTGTAGATTACTTAAATAGTTACATTTTTGTCATTTTTTAAAAACAACAATTTTTACCCCATTTTACAAATTAGGAAACTATAATTAAAAGCATAGTATGTGGGGTGCCTGGCGGGGGTGGCTCACTCAGCTGAGTGTCCAACTCTTGATTTCAGCTCAGACCTTCAGGGTCACGGGATCAAGCCCCGCATTGGGCTCCATGCTCAGCGTGGCGCCTGCTTAAGATTCTCTCTCTATCCCTCTGTCCCTCCCACCTCCCTGCTCACGCGCTTTCTCTTAAAAAACAAACGAACAAAAAGTATGGTACGCATTACACATAAAGGCAACTTGGATTTGAACTCCAGTCTGACTTCCAGTATGCCATAATCCTTGCACCACCACCAGCACCAGTAGCAGGAAAAGCAACAGGTAACACTCCCACAGTATTTTTTAGTATACAAGGCTCCATCACACAGATTACCTTATTTACTTTTCACACGCACACAAACCTCTCCACCAGGTAAAACATATATTACTACTCCCAGTTCACAAAGGAAGAAAATGAGGTTCAGAAAATATGATTTGCAGCTGGTCAGTAGTGGAGCCATGATTCTGATCCTTATCTTTTTGTCCCCAATCCAAATTTTCTGTTTTTATAGATCAGTTTGTGATCTATCTTAAGTCTCCTGAGAACCAAACATTTCTCTTCTATCTTGGATACTTAATATTTTAGCACAAAACATAAAAGTTATAAAATGTCCATTTCTCCAGTAGAGATATATGGGATGGAGCAAAATGGGAATGTGCATTTTATCTCCATCTCTATGAAACAGAATTCATGCTAAATCAGTGGAAAAGCATCAAAGGTCAAAGAGATGGAAAAGACCTCAGCTCAGAATTAGTAACATTTTCAATGATGTATTTTCCTTTGAAGCAGAAAGTAATGGGGATAACCAGGCCATCTGAGTGACCAAGTTACAGAGGCTTTCATTCCGTGATACTACAATAGATGAGAGTAGAAAGCACAGCGCCCTACAGAACTGTGACTACAGTCTGTGCGTCTCTTACTGGCCATGTTAAATATCTCACTGTTAAAATGTGATTCATCTCTTGGTGAATTTTAATATGTTTTGTACACAATAGTGTTAAAGATCCAATGGATAAATATTCACTTCAAGGAACAATGTTCAAGTCTATGAATTGAATTAGAGTTTATATATTTTTCTGAACATCGGTAGTTCATTCAAGAAAGGAATTAGCTAAATGGAATAAAAAAGGAATTGTTAAGTTTTTTTAAAGTTCTTTGTGTTAACAATGACAGTTAAAAAGGGAATATTTGCGGTTTCAAATATCCTCAGCCTATTCCTCTAATGAGGCCAATTTTAGCTAACATGGTCTCTGGTGGGCCTCTCTCAGCACCCCTGTACCGAGCACTCCCGTGCTGCACATCAGTCATGCAGATGTCCCCTACTGCCTAGATTATTCCTGCTGGCATTTAACCTCATATGCTTTCCTCCACCCCCTCAAAGAGGCTTTTTGGTATAATAGCAGTGGGTATGAAAGCACTTCTAACTTTTATCAGGAAATCTTCAGACATCAGTGGGCAAGAGACCACTATTTAATAAAAAGCTAGTTGACATCATGAGTCTGCAATGAAAACAAAGTAAAAAATAATTGAAAATATAATTGTTCTCTGTCCCGTTTCTCACACATTGCTCCTAAATCTCTTATAATATGCTAAGTGGTAAGAATACTAGCCTATCAGTCTAAAGTACAGTGACAACCTGGACATATGCTTAGCATCTGAAGCGGGTGCAGTCTTGTGGGACATAAGCCCCTGCCTTGTGAGAGATCTAATGCTATCTCCAGGTAGTTACTGTCAGAAGTCAAGTGAATTACAGAACACCCGTCAGAGAATTGCTTAATTTGTGGAAAACCCACACATCTAGTATCAGAACTGAAGTGTGCTGGTAGCATGAAAACAAAGGAGAAACACAAGAGTGTGTCTTTTTCAACTTAGAAGGAATAGTTACACCTCAAGTGAAACTTTGATCCTACATCAATCATCTTACTGCAAAAGACTCAGCCAAAAGAGCAAAAGAAGCCAAAAGTATAGCAGAAGCCAAATTGCTTAAAACAATTAACTCAGCAAAACACTCAGTAAACCTACCACAGTGACCACCATCTCCCTGGCAGGGCTGAAGCCTAGGTGGTCTAATAGGTGTTTTCCATCATAATTTTTCATGCTTTTCTGATAATTACAACTTTGCTTTCCTACTGTGTTATTCTACCCATTCTGAGAAACTACTTAGAATTCTTGAGTGAAAGCCTGTGGAAATAAAGCTGAAAGGATTCTAAGAAGAAATGGTGAATACTAAGTTATTTGGCAAGTTGTGGTTATTTTATTTAAAGGCAAATACTACTGAAATTTTGATTGGTTGTCATTGTAGCACTATTGATATTCTCCCCCAAAGAATTTCAAAATGAAGAAAGTATAAATTTAGGAATGGGGTGGTTGATTTCATGGAAGCTGGTTTGACCTCAGTGAGTAAAATCATTAATGCAGGAGAGCTCACTCAAGTGAACATTTGCAAGAACATGGATGGACCTAGAGGTTATGATGCTAAGTGAAATACACCAGAAAAATATAAATACCATTTGATTTCACTTATATGTAGACTCTAACAAAACAAATGAACAAAGAAAAAAAGAAACAAAGAAAAAAATGGACTCTTAAATACAGATAACTGGTGGTTGCCAGAGTGAAATTTGTGCAGGGATGGGTAAAAAAAATAAAGAGGATTAAGAGTAAACTTCCTTGATTAGCACAAAGAAATGTATAGAATTGCTGAATAATTATATTGTACACATGAAATTAACATACTACTGTATGTGAATTATATTTCAATTTTAAATAACAAAAAATAAAAGATTAATTGGCAACCACGTAATGGATTTGCCTAAAATACAAGATGGTTTTAAAATGGGGTAGTTTTGGGATGCCTGGGTGGATCAGTTGGTTGAGTGTCAGACTTTAGATTTAGGCTCAGGTCATGTCCCAGGGTTGTGGGATCGAGCCCCACATTGGGCTCTGCACTGAAATTGGAGTCTGCTTAAAATTCGCGCTCTCTCTCCTTTTGCTCTCCTTCCCCCCCCCCCACCATCCTGCCAAATAAATAAATCAATGAATATATATATATTTAAATAGGGTAGTTTGAAAATAAAATAAAATTTAAAGAAATCAGGTAGTTTGAAATGATTCTATCACTTCAGAGGTGTTCCAACATCAGGCTTCCTTCTGATGATTTCTGCAATAGTGAGTTTTGGTTCTCAAATTTTAATGTGCCTAAAACTTAACTGGCTTCAGGAGGACCTGGGTGGCTCAGTTAGTCATGATCTCACAGTTCATGGGTTCAAGCCCCGTGTCGGGCTCTGTGCTGATAGCTCAGAGCCTGGAGCCTGTCTTCAGATTCCGTGTCTCCCTCTCTCTCTGACGCTCCCCTGCTCACACTGTCTCTCTTTCTCAAAAATAAATTTAAAAAATTATTTTAAAAAAAACGTAACTGGCTTCAAAAATAGTAAGCTAAGTGAAGGAAAACAGAAGCATAAGCTTATCTGCTATAGGTTCCATCTAGATGAGGCTTAACAATAGTATATCTATAAACTCATACCTTTGCTCAACACAGTTGGGACTTTGAGGAGAATTGACTAGAAAGGGGAAAGAGAAACTTTGTAGAATGATGAAAATGTTCTATCTCTTGATCTTCATGGTCATCCATCACACATACTTTACTATATGTGGTTTTATGTTCTTTTTTGATTTTTTTTTTTGAGAGAAATAGAGAGAGAGAGAGAGAGAAAAGATGGGTTAGGAGGGCAGAAGGAGAGAGAAAGAATCTTAAGCAGGCTCCACATTCAGTGCAGAGCCCTATGGTGGCTCGATTCAAAGACTCCTGGATCATGACCTGCCTGAGAAGAAATCAAGAGTGAGGCGCTGGTCAATCAACCAACTGAACCACCCAGGCACCACCCATATATAGTTTTGTTTCCATGAGTTATTATTTTTAAAAAATCTGTCTATTTGTTTAGAAATGGAAATTCTTGAAACTCAATCTCAGATTCCAATTCAGGAGATTTAGAAGGATGGAGTCCCAGAAGCCACAATGTGATCTTCAAAGAAGTAATCCTTGGATCAGATTTTGAAATTTGCAGATAGAGTGAATACTACTTTAATCTCAGACAGAGATAGAGTAGGACCTCCCACAGCATACTGGAGATTTTTTTTCCCCTCAGTTTCAGGAGGAAGGTTCTTCCCCTTCCACCTCTTTATTAAAGTCAAGTGGATTGTTCTGTTCCTGTCTTTAGTCTCCTGAGGGTAACTAAAGTGGAATAAACATTCCTATCTCCTGTGTCTCTAATGTGTTTCCTGGTCTATAGGTTCTCACATGAGCTGCTCATGGAGTTGAATCCTAACTCTGATACTGACACAAGAGACGCTGCACCTCCTGTTTCTGAGCTTCTACAGGGTAATTGGCTGAGTTGTCAGGGTCATGGAAAGACAGCAAAATTTTGGAACATTGATGAAAATATATATACAAAATTGCTATTTTATTTTTTCAACAAAAATGCCAATTATCTGAAGGCTGACAAACTAATGCAAATGTTGGAAATAAGCTTTAAAATGAAGTAACTTTTTTCATTTTTATTTTTCAAAATATTATTTTATTGATTTACAAGCCAGAAAAATTATTGTTATACTTTTAAGTAAATTTGATAAATTATGAAGTGATTTATTTTTAAAAGATAATCACCAAACTAATTACTACTAGATACTATGTTCACACAAAACTAAGAAGCTTTATATATAATTTAACACGAAAGAGCCATTTTTAATACACAAGCCATCAAATGAAATGAAATGTTATGAAAATATAGCTTTGAAAAATCATTAAAAATTAGCAACTTTTATCCAAATTTTAAGTATTTCTTCATAATCATAAAATTTGGGAGGCAGGGAGGAAGGTTTAGCAGTGGCAGGCTAGTTAAAATGGCTTAAAGAAATATTTTGTTCCCTCCCCCAATATATGAACCTTATACCAAATTAGAAATCGTGGCTCTAAATAAATTTCTGGAAGAAAAACCATAGTTACACCATTTAAATAAAGAAATGGTAATTGTTTACATGTGTTCACATTAATATGCTTAACAATGAATACATTTATATGTTTATTATTCAGATTTCTCAGTGCTGAATAACCACAAAGAACTAGTTATATCATTTCCTGACTGCCAAGCGTTCTTTCCTGCCCTCTGATCAGGGCTTACTGCTGATGCCAGTCCTATGGTGAAGCTCATCTCAGCAGGATTATCATAATCATGGCTAATGTACACATTGAAATAGACTGTAGAGGACTCTGGGAAGAAGGCAGAGTAGGAAGCATCATAAATCTGTCTCCTCACCCAGACAACTGCACTGGCAAAATCTATCTGATGTAACCATCTTGAACTACTTTGGACTCTGTTAAAAGCTTGCAACTTCAAGAGAAAACCTTGGATGGTACTAGTCAGTCAATGTCAATTCTTAGTACAGCAACAACTACCTATCTCTCACCCCTCACCCCATGGCAAACAGTTGTGCACAGGTTCCCCGAACACCTTACACAGCTTGCTGGAACCAGGGTGGATGAAAGGACCCTGTCCTCCAAATCTCAGGGATCTGTGCTTTGATTACTGACCAGTGCTACTGATCACAGTGGTGTACACGAAGAGGTGGTGGCCACTGTTGCACCCCCTCCTCATTGTCCCACGCCTCTCCCCTTATGGCTGAAGTGACTTCCAGGGGAATTTAAAAAGCCAATGTCTTTTTCCTCCTTAATTTTTCTCTGTCTCCCCTTTTGAAAGCCAGACATTGAAGACTAGGACATTCAAAAGAGCAACTGGAGATATAAAGGAAATTACAAAGTCACCATACATGCCCAGGGAAAGGTACAGGGTCAAAAAGACCCGAGGAACCTTAAGTTTATAACTCAGGCTCATCTTCAATACAGAGATAGTTTTACTACCAAAAACAACAGAAAACAGGGAGACCTTGGTGGCTGGTTTGGTTAAGCATACAACTCTTGATTTTAGTTCAGGTCACAGTCTCACAGTTTGAGAGTTCAGGCCCTACGCTGGGCTCTGTGCAGAGAGCATAGAGCCTGCTTGGGATTCCCAACCTCCCTCTCTCTCTCTGTTCCTCCTCCCCCGCTCTCTCTCTAAATAAATAAACATTAAAAAAATAAAAATAAAAGAAACCCTGGGGAAGGGGGAGAATCCAAGTTCCAGAATAACCACACTATTAGATTGAAATATCAAGTTTTCAACAACAACATCACAAGGCATACAAAGAAACAGGAAAATATAGCTCACTCAATGGGGAAAAAATAGTAAGATAAATTCTTCCTGAAGACCTGATGGTGAGTCTATTACACAAAACTTAATACAACTTTCTTGGGGCACCTGGGCGGCTCAGACCATTAAGCTTAAGCATCTGACTTCAGCTCAGATCATGTTCTTGTGGCTCATGTGTTTGAGCCCCACATCAGGTTTTGTGCTGACAGCGCAGAGCCTGGAGCCTGCTTCAGAATCTGTGTCTCCCTCTCTCTCTGCCCCTGCCCCACTCATACTCCTGCCTCTCTCTCTCAAAAATACATATATAAAAACATTAAAAAATTTTTAAAACAATTTTCTTAAAGATGCTGAAAGAACCAAAGGAATACATAGAGAAAAACAAAAAAAAAAACCAAAAAAGCAAAAAGACAATGAAAGCACAAAATGGATATGTCTCTAGAAAGATAGAAATCCTAAAAAGGAACCAAAAAGAAATTTTGGAGATAAAAAGTACAACTAAAATAAAAAAAAATTCACTAGAGTCAAAGACATATTTGAACAGAGAAAAGAATCAATTTACTTGATGTGACAGTACATTACAAATCATTGAATTTGGGGAATGGAAAGAAAAACATTGAAAGAAAAGTGAACAAAGCATAGGGGTCTGTGGAAAACTATCCAGTGGGCCAAGTTCCAAAATTTGATGAAACACATGAATATAAAGATTCAAGAAACTCGGCAAATTCTAAGTAGTATAAACTCAAAGAGACCCACATTAAGACATATTATAATTAAACTGTCCAAAGACAAAGATAGAATTTTGAAAGCAGCAAGAGAGAAGCAATTTATCACATACAAGAGCTCCTCAATAGGAGTGGCAGATTTCTCATCAGAAACTTTGGAGTCCAGAAGGAAGTAGGCTGATATATTCAAAGTGCTAAAGGAAAAAATAACCCTGTTAAAACAAGAATCCTAAATCTGGCAAAAATGTCCTTGAAAAATGAGGGAGAAATTAAGGCATTCCCAGATAAACAAAAGCTGAGAGAGTTTCTCAGCAGTAGAGTTGCCCTTTAAGAAATGCTAGAGGAGTCCTTCAGGTTGAAATGAAAGCACAGGGAATAGTAACTTAAAGAAGACTTCAAGAATGGTGAATACATGGGCAATTTATCAAAGCTAGTATTACTGCAACAATGATGTAAGTCCACTTCTTGTTACCTGTGTGATTTAAGAAATTTAAATCTCCTAAAGTTACTTATTTTAAACATATATAAAACTACTATATGTTAGAAATATTAAAAAATTAAATACATTTAAAAATCAATATTAGTTTAAAAGCTAATAATATTACTGTAACTTTGGTTTGTAACTCCACAATTTATTTTTTGCACAATTTAACAGGTTAATGCATTAAAAAATTACTTATGTTTGGGGGCAAACAGGTATAAAGATGTAGTTCTGTCACATAACAACTCAAAGGAGTGAGATGGAGTTGTTAAAGAGTGTTTGTATGTTATTAAAGTTAAGCTAGTATAAATTCAAATTAGACTGTTATAACTTTAGGATTTAAATGCAATCCCCATGGTAACCACAAAAATATAGCTAAGTAATGTATACAAAATGAAATGACTTTGCTGTACCAGAAGTGGGAGAATACTGACATTGGAATCAGCAATATAAAGGCCCAGGTGCTAGGAAGCAGAGAAGTGACAGAACATAAAACCAAGAGGTGCCATGAAGCAGAGATGAAAGATGCATTGCCTGGTATAGTTGGATTCTCAGAGCTCCAACAGTGCCATGCACCAAGATACAACAGGAAGATTAAAAAAAAAAAAACAACTAATTATTTGAGAGCCATATGGGAGTATGAGGGAGACAGCAGTGTCGTAGACCTTCCAGGGATGCCTCCCCCAAATCTCTGTAACCTCTTCAGTTAATGTTCCCAGGGTTCAATTCTTGGTTCTCTTGTTTTCACTTTACATATTCATTCCCTTGAGGTCTTTAAATATCAACCATACACTCATGGCTCCAAAATATGTAACTCAAGCCTAGACATTTCTCCATAACTCCAGACCCACCTACCCAACTGTACAGCTGATGTCTCTACCTAGATGTCTAATAGGCATCACGTATTTGATTTCCACCTTATCCCCCAAGTCCTAGCAAATCCAGTTCAAAAAAATAAAAAACAGAAAGGAAAAAACAATTTAAACAGTTCATAACAAAAAATTAGCTAAACACAAAAAATAGTAAAGAGATTTCTCATCAAAAACTTTGGAGTCCAGAGTATACCAGGAAATGCAGGAAACAAGGGACAAATAATCTAGAAAGCATATAGAAAAAATATCAAATGACAGAAACTAGAAACTTCCTTATCAATAATTACTTTAAATATAAATGAATTAAACTCTTTAATCAAATGCTAGAGATTGGGAGAATGTATGCAGTCTATAATTGATTCACTTTAGATTTAAAGACACAAATAGACAGTAAAAAAAAAAAAACAGATATTCCATGAAAATAGTAACCAACAGCAAAACGGTGTGGCTATACTAGTATCAGACAAGATAAACTTTAAAATCAAAAGAGGTTGCAAGTGACAAGAAAGGTCATTATATATTAATAAAGAAGTCAATACAGCAAATATAACAATGTCAAATATTTACATACCTAATAACAGAGCATCAAAATATATGAAGCAAAATCTAACAGAATTGGGAAGAGAAATAAACAGTTCTATATTGATAGCTGGAGACTTCAATACCCCTCTTATAATAATAGAAAAAACAAGACAGGGGCACCTAGGTGGCTCAGTTAGTTAAGGATCCAACTTCAGCTCAGGTCATGGTCTCAGGAGTTTGAACCCAGCATTGGTTTCTGTGCCTGCTTAGGATTCTGTCTCCCTCTCTCTCTGCCCCTGCCCTGCTCCTGCTCCCAGAAGAGGAATCTCTCTCTTAAAAATAGACATGGGAGGAAGGGAGGAAGGGAGGAAGAAATTAATTGACAGAAGGAAATAGAGATTTAAACAACACAATAAACCAACCAGACGTAACAGAATTCTCTACCAAATAATAATAGAATACATATTCTACTCAAGACCAATATGGGTTATTTTACAGAATAGACAATATGTTAGGCCACAAATTAAATCTCACCATATTTTAGTTGTTGTTGTTGTTGTTAAAGTTGACTTATTTTGAGAGAGAGGAGAGAGAGAACAAGCAGGGAAAGCCAGAGAGAAAGGGAGAGGGAGAATCCTAAGTGGGCTATGTACTGACAGCATGGAGCCTGACAGGAGGCTCAAATTCAGGAACCATGAGATCACAACCTAAGCCGAAACCAAGATTAAGGCACTCAATTGACTGAGCCACCCAGGCACCCCAAATCTCAACAGATTTTAAAAGATATATGCCATATGAAGTACCTTCTCCAATCATAATGTGATGTTAGAAATCAGTAACAGGAAGCAAATTGAAAATTCACAAATTAGTGGAAATTAGACAAAACACTCTTCGTCAATGGATCAACAAATCAAAACAGTAATTAAAAACACTTAAGAGACCAATGAAAACAAAAATATAACATATCAAAACTTATAGGACACAGTGAAAGGAGTGTCAAAGGAGAAAATCATAGCTATATATGCCTATATTAAGAAACAAGAAAGATCTCAAATTAACAACCTAACTTTACAACTTAAGGAACTAGAAAAATAAGAACAAACTAAACCCAAAGCTACCAGAAGAAGCTAAATAATAAAGATTAGACCGGAGATAAAACAGAGAAGGGGCACCTGGGTGGCTCAATTGGTCGAGTGTCCAACTCTTGGTTTCGGCTCAGGTTGTGATCTCAGGGCTGTGGCGATGGAGCCTCGCAGAGGGCCCTGCACTGATGGTGTGACACCTGTTTGTGATTCTCTCTCCCTCTCTCTCTGCTCCTCCCTTCTCTCTCTCTTCCTCTCAAAATACATAAACATTTAAAAAATCAGAATAAAAAAAGAAAGAGAATCAACGAAACTAAAAGTTGATTCTCAGATCAAAAAATTAACAAATCTTCAGCTAGATGAATTAAGGGGGTGGGGGAAGAAGACGACTCAAATTAATCAGAAGTAAAAGTGGAGCATTTTTGTAATTTTTAGTAAGAAATATATTTCATCTTCAGCCACATTTCTAGCACAGAGCTCCTAAAACCCTTGGAGTTTTATAAGGGATGAGATCCATAAAAGTATCTTTTGTTACGTTAATGAGGTGACTTTTGGAACAAGGACTGGTTGTCAGTAGAGTCAACAAGTGATTAGAAGTTTGGAATTTTCAACCCTACCCCAGGTCTACTCCCAGAGAAGGCAGAGAGGCTGGCTCACACCTTAGATGAATCACCTAAAACAAAGACTGCTAAAATTCTTAATTTGCAACTCCAGCAAATGGAAGCCTCTACAAGAAAACAACAACAAAACAAAACAGGAAAACAACAAGAAAGTCTCTGCTATTATAGCAAAGTGCCAGAACATTTGGGAAAAGATTGTTACCAACCTAAGCACTCCAAGCGCCCTCTAGCCAGCCTTCCAATGTCCTTTTAATTCCCACTGACAGGGCTCTGAGGAATTACAAGAGCTCTTCAGGATCCTCCCTCTTAATTGGCTTGGAGAAAAACTCTCCTGATTGGAAAAGACTCTCTGCCTTTACTGACACCAGAGCTACCCTTCTGGAGCTCAAACCACACTGTAAATCAGCCCGTACCCCGGAACATTAAAATGGTTCAAACAGTGGGGGTGTCCAATACACCTCAACATGTTCCTGTCTCTGAAACGGTTCCCTTTTGTTTAGGTCCTCTGACACACCTCTTTTCTCCCTAGCTCTTCCATCCCTATTCATTTATTCATCTGAGGTTTCTTAGGAAAATATGCTGAAATTTCCTTCTCCCAAAAGGGGAAAAAACTAAAATTTAACAGTAGTAATCAAAATCGCCAACCAGATGAATTAAATGATCCCTCCACTTCTTTCACCTGCTCTATTTCTGATGGCACTACAGCTGCGTCTGGGAACACTGATGATCCGTCCCCATTGGATCAGCTACCATCCCCTTTCTTTACAGGCAAAATCTTCGACTGATGTCGGCAGAATCTACAGTGTTCCTCTCATTAAGATTCAAACAGATGCCTCAAAACTTCACCCCCTCCTATAATTAATCAATACTTTCTCTATTAAAACAAAAAACACTGAAGGCAATGAGTCTGTAATAAATTACAAGGTTCTGGGCTTCATTGTCTCCTGCACTTGTCCCTGTAATACCCGTTTTACCCGTAAGAAATTCCAGTGGCCAAGGATAGAGGTTTGTCTAGACCTCCAAGTGATAATTAACTCCGTTATCCCTTGGCACCATGTTATTCCTAACCCCCACATACTACCAACATCTATTCCTACTGAAAGCAAAGTGTTCAATGTAATCAATCTATGAAGTACAATTTTTAGTATTCCATTTAACAATGATAGCCAGTATCTTTTTGCTTTCACCTGGGAAGAATGACAATACACCTGAACAGCAATGCGTCTGAGTTTTAGAGAGTCCTTGCTTTTCACAAACCTTAAAGGCAGATTTTCTGCAGGTCCTACTTTGTTACAATACATAAATGATTTGCTTCTCTGCTTCTCAAACCTCTTTACAGCAGACATTATCCATCTGTTTAAACTCCTGGCCTTAAAAGGACAAAAAGTGTCCAAAGAAAAATTGCAATTTTCTCAAACTCGGGTTCAATACTTAGGGTACCAGATCTGAGAACAAGGACAACACTTAGATCCAGGTGGGCTTCATGGCATCCTAAATTTCCCCAAACCTAAAAATAAGCACCAATTATGAGGTTTTCTTAAATTAGCTGACCACTGTCAAAAAAGGGTTGCAAACTTCTCTTACGGCAACCCAGAGATTTCAACTACTGGAAGGACACCTCCAGAAACATTCTTCCTCACTGGGAAGGCCCCTAGCAGGTTCTGCTCACCAACCCTTTCCCACCAAACCCCTGAAAATAGACTATTGGATTCACTTGCTACCACTTAAGAAAGCACCGAACCCTGATTGGCCCTGCACACCATCTGGTGATCAAAAAGTAAAGATTTCCCAGTATGAAAGCAGACAACATTTAATAAGACAGTTTTCCCACGATGTCTAGACCAAGCCTAGTAAAAGGTTTAGGATTCACAGAAGTGTTTCTTTTCCATCTGGACTATTAACTGACTCTGGATTTGAATCCAAATTTATGGTTTCTGAACTTAAAACTTTAGAGACCTTTATTACTGTTATTTAGAGACCTGTATTAGAGATAATACATTTGGTTCAAAATAGTTGTTTTGAAATAACAATACTGTTTTAAAATATTTTTGAAGTTTTGCTGTTTTCCAAGCAGTTCATCAGCTATTGCTTCATGTTTATATCGTTACAGAGTCAACTCAAATGCACTTAATTCTTTCAGCGTGCTTTTGTAGTATTAACTATTCTACTTTCAAGGCTACTTTAAGAAGGGAATTTCAGGGGCGCCTGGGTGGCTCAGTAGGTTAAGCATCTGGCTTCAGCTCAGGTCATGATCTCACGGTTGTGGGTCTGAGCCCAGTGTTGGGCTCTGTGCTGACAGCTAGCTCAGAGCCTGGAGCCTGCTTCAGATTCTGTGTCTCCCTCTCTCTCTGACCCTTCCCTGATCCTGCTGTCTCTGTCTCTCAAAAAAATAAATTTAAAAAAAAAAAGGGAATTTCAAGAGGCATATATGATTCCAGGTTTGTTTCCATAGGGAGAATTTTTCTCCTCTAACTTGAAATAAGTGCCAATATTTTTAGTTGGCTACTTTCAGACATACGGTCCTGACTTAGAGCCAGCATACAATTTGGCATTGCCATGTTACTTCTGATTCTGTACTTGTTGCTTCTCAAATCTATATAAAAACAGTATACCCAAAAGGAGATGATCTCCAATGTTTAAAATCCTGATAGACTATAGAAGAAAAGCTCCTGAGAGTTTTCCTTTCTACCCTACCTTGTTATTTGAATGTGATATTAGTAGGTGTACAGTCTGCACAATTTTCCTACAAAAGGAGACTTCCCGCCCAGGAAAGATCTCTCAGGCACCAAGTAACAAAAGATCACTGAATTAAGAAAACATGACTTGATCGGTAATACTTGTGTAGAAAAATCTTGATCAAAAGGGAGAGATGTGAAAATTAATATAGGGAAGGATCACTCTAATGGAGTCAGGAGGCCAGAAGAGGGAGCTTTCACACTCTACCTCTCAAGGTCAATCACAGAAAGATTAGAGACCCCAAGAGGAAAAAATGTACACTGCAATCCCAATACGAAATCAACTACCCCAGCAATGTAACCAGTTAGAAACCATCACCACCCTGGACTCTTAAATGGACTTTCATTCACAATCCCTCCCCACTTCCTCCTTCATTTCCATGAAGTAGCATTCCTCTCCTTTGTTTGTAGATCTAGCCAGTGGTTTTGCTGTAGCTTGCTTTTCTCAAAGTACAATTCTCTGCTATTCCTAAATAAACCCATTTTTTTGCGAGTAAAATCACTGGCTCTTATTTTTCAGATCAATAAAGGCAACTTAGAAAATGGGAGAAAATATTTGCAAATCATCTATCTCATAAGGGATTAATAACTAGAATATATAGACAATTCCTAAAACACAAAAACAACCAACTAGAACATAGGCAAAGAACTTTACTACCCATTTCTCCAAAGAAGATATGTAAGTTACCAATAAGAATGTGAAAAGATGATTACCATCACTAATCATTAGAGAAGTGCAAATCAAAACTACAACATGATACTACTCATACCCACTAGGATGACTACAACCAAAGAGAAAAAAAAAACCCTAAATAACAAAAATTGGTAAAGTTGTGGAGAAATTAGAATCCGCGTTCACTGCTAATGGGAATGTAAAACGATACAGCCACTGTGGAAAACAGTGTGGTTGTTCCTCAAAAAATAAAAAATAATTAAAAATAGAGTTAACATAGTACCAACACTTTCAACTGAATTCAAAGTAGAATCTCAAATTGATATTCATACAACCATGTTCTTGGGGCATTGCTCACAATATCTAAAACACGGAAGCAGGTCTCCACCAAAGACGAATTAATAAGCACATGTAGTATGCAGTATAAGAAGAAACAAAAAAAGAAGGAAATTCTGACATCCTGAAGGTATCATGGTAAGTGAAATAGGGCAGTCACAGATAAACACTGTGTAAGTCCACTTATGTGGGGTACGTAGAATAGTCAAAATCATAGAGAAATAAAATGGAACAGTAGCTGCTAGAAGCTATGGGTAGGAGGAAATGGGGAGTTACTATATAATGGAGTTTTAGTTTTATTAGATGGAAAGAATTCTGGAGACGGACGGTGGTATATTACACAGTATACATGTAACCGACACCATGAAATGGACACCTAAAAATAATTAAGACATTTCATGTTATGTGTATTTTAGCACAGTAAAAAAATTAAAAATTGAACTATACGACCTCTGAGGGTTGTGCTATAAGAATATCTGGAAATATCTGGAAAACCAAAATATCTGGCAACTTCTAATTGGATATGTAAATAAATTGATATGTAAGTTACAGTCTGTTAATTTCACTTATTTTTCATTTTAAAGCATAGTCTACTTTATTATACAATAAATAACAGAACAAAAATCCTTTTTTATGTACTATTCATATTTAAGCCATACGTATAGTTCGCTATATTTGTTTCAGATTTTTCTCTTCATGTAAATGAAGAGAAATGTACAGACACAGCTAAACCCAGTCCAGATCCATTTCCCTTCTTTCCTTCTCAAACAAAACTACCATCCCGAAGATGGGAGATAAGATTTTAACCCATGTTTTTGTAGTTCTATTAAATATGTCGTTATCTTGAGGCTACACATTTTTGGGGGAAGGGGTGGCTAATTTATGTAAATGACCTTTCTCACTCAACACTGTGTTTTTGAGTTCTACCTGTACTGATTTGAAAAGGAGAGAGATGGCTCCTCTGCGTGTGGCAGGGTCACCACCCGCAGCGGCCTAAGGTCAGACCTGAGAATCCCACGGGAGGAGCCCATGAGAAGAGCAGGCTACATATTAAGGCTCAGACCCACGTGTCCACAGCAGGAGTGGTGTGCAGGCGCTCCCAGGAGGGGCACAGACACGGCAGAGGCGCGAGAGCCGACGCCAGCACCCTCCCACCCGGCACCTGGGTGCCCAGCTCACCTGGCCCGGGGCTCAGCTGCTGCGGATGCACTCGGTATTGGTGCCCGGCGGAGACCCATCGGGTGGGAAGACAACGTCGTCTTTATGGCAGGGCACGCGCTTGGTGCTCACAGAGAAGAGACCCTTTGCCATGTCCTCTGAGGGCCACAGACGCGAGTAGCGGCACGTGAAACCATGCAGGTGCAGAAAGAGCGTCAGAGCGCCTCGTGGGAGTGCGTAGCTCAGCTCCACCCCAAACAGGCTCACCAAGGAGGCCTCCAATTATACCCCTTAAGGCACGCCCCCTAGTCAGGCCCCCCCTTGAGAAAAACAGCTAGTGTAGTTGTTAAATCGCTGACTTTAAAACATTACAAGCCAAGATGCTTGAAATTCTTCCTATTAAAACATTGCTGTAAGAAGAAATGCTACTACGTGTACACATGTGCAATTTTTTTTACCCTAGAAATTAAGCAAAAAATATTAGTAGGTTGGAGTGTAGAACATACTCATCTTAAACTTTAGGAGGTTTTGCCAAATTACTCTTCAAAGAGCGTATTTAAAAACATTCTTTATGGGTGCCCCTGGGTGGCTCAGTTGATTGGGCATCTGCCGCCTTCCACTCAGGTCGTGACCTCAACAGCTCCTGACTTCGAGCCCCGTGTCAGGCTCTTTGCCGACAGCTGGGCCTGAAGCCGGCTTGCTTCCAATTCTCTGCCCCTCCCCCTGCTCGCTCGCACTCTCTCTCTCTCTCTCCTCAATCAAAAATAAGTAAACATTAAAAATAATTTAAAAACACTCTTTGCAAGATTCTGACATAATGCATTTTTTTAATGTTGTATTTTATTTTTGAGAGAGAGAGAGACAGTGCGAGTGGGGGAGGGTCACAGACAGAGGGAGACACAGAATCTGAAGTCAGGCTCCAGGCTCTGAGCTGGCAATACAGAGCCCGACGCGGGGGGTGGCTCAAACCCACTAACTGAGAGATCATGACCCGAGCTGAAGTCGGACGCTTAACCCATGCACCCCTGACACATTTTGAAAGAAGGTAGTGATTTCTTTAGGAAAAAAAAGTTTTAAAAAGTCACATGGGTCAGACCCTACTTAATTTGAAAAATCTCACCACTTTTTTCTTCCAATATAATTCTCATATCCAAAAAGTGGGCAAGAAAATTCTATGAGTCAGTTAAAATGCCTTTTGGTCACTGCTACGAAGCCTTATAATGAGAGGAGAGAGGGAATAAACTCCTGAGACCTGCAACACTTAATTTCAGAGTATGTCTTCACTGAAGAAACAAAATAGATGCTTGAGCAAATTATCCACATAATTAACGAGAGGGAAAGAATATATTATGGTCTTTGATGAAAATTGTGTTAATTATTGACCCAATATATTCACAAATTTAGAGGTAGTCATGCATAGTAGATTTTGGACTGTGATAGTTTTTTGAATTATTAGCTAACAGTAAGAAGTAAAATAGGGGTGCCTGCATAGCTCAATCGGTTAAGCCTCCGGCTTTGGCTCAGGTGATGATCTGGAGGTTCACAGGTTTGAGCCCCAGGTCGGGCAGGCTCTGTGCTGACAGCTCAGAGCCTGGAGCCTGCTTCAGATTCAGTGTCTCCCTCTCTCTCTCTCTGCCCTTACCCCACTCACATTCTGTCTCTTTCTCTCAAAAAAAATGAATAAACATTAAAAAAAAAAAAGGTAAAATAATCATTGAATACCTGCCACGTTTGTTTACCTGACCTTGAAGTTTTAGACCTGTATGATTAGATGGTGAAAAGGAAGGGCCAGTGGTACCTTTGGTGGGTTTAGGAACTGGGATGGCTAGGCCTGCCTGTTGGAGATGATGTTTCAGTTATCCTTTGTCTTCCAAAATTCTTTTTTTTTAAATGTTTTATTTATTTTTGATACAGAGAGAGACAGAGCATGAGAGGGGGAGGGGCAGAGAGAGAAGGAGACACAGAACCGGAAGCAGGCTCCAGGCTCTGAGCTAGCTGTCAGCACAGAGCCTGACACGGGGCTCGAACCCACGAACATGAGATCTGACCTGAACCGAAGTCGGAGGCTTAACAGACTGAGCCACTCAGATGCCCCTGTCCTCCAAAATTCTTTAACAAAAAATTTACATATTCAAAGTCATGCTTTATTTACTGCTTTAATGATCTATGAATATTTTTCTGGTTTTCTTTTCCTTCTTTCCTTCCTCATCTGTTTATATGCATTTATTTTAAATCCAACTTATTACTTTTAAGTAACTTTTGCCCTTCAGTGTAATTGACACATTCACAAAACTTATTTAAAAAATGAAAATACAAGTGTGCCTGGGTGGCTCAGTTGGTTAAGCATCTGACTCTTAATTTCTGCTTGGATGATGATTTCCATGATTTGTGAGTTTGTGAGTTTGAGCCCCATGTCATGCTCTGTGCTAACAGTGCAGAGCCTGCTTGAGATTCTCTTTCTCTCCTTCACTCTCTGCCCCTTCCCCACTCTCTCTCTCAAAATAAATAAATAAATTTTAAAAATTAAATAAAAAATGAGGATACAGATATGATATTACTTTCAGGGTATATATATTCTAAATATGTATTTATTAAGTTATATATAATATATAATCAAATTTTTATATATACATATATATACTTATTTATCAAGTTAGACCTTATTCTGGGAAATAAAACAAGTTTCAACAAATTCTAAAAGATTAAAGTCATACAAAGTATGTTCTCTAGCCATAAAAATATTAAACTAATACTGTGAACAAGACAATATCCAGAAATTCCCTAAATAGTTGGAAATTTGCAGGGCGCCTAGGTGGCTCAGTCGGTTAAACGTCCAGCTTCGGCTCAGGTCATGATCTCACAGTTCATGAGTTCGAGCCCCACATAGGGCTCTGTGCTAACAGCTAGCTCAGAGCCTGGAGCCTGCTTCAGATTCTGTGTCTCCCTCTCTCTCTGACCCTCCCCTGCTCATGCTGTCTCTCCCTCTCTCTCAAAAATAAATAAAACATTAAAAAAATATTTCGATATTTGAAAACACAACTCTAAATAATCCATGAGTCAAAGAGGAAGTCTCAGGCATGTTTAAAAATATCTTAAACTAAATAAATTTTAAAATACAAAATCAGTATCTCTGGGTTGCAGTTAACCAGTGTTTAAAGAGAAATGTAGAGAATTAAATACTTATATTTAAAGAGAAAAAAGATAGAAAATTAGTAGCCCAAATTTATACCTTAAGTACTTGAGAAAGAAGACAAAATCAGAAAAATAAGTAAAATCAGTAAAAAGAAAAATAATCAGAGCAGAAGTTAAAGCAAATAAACAAAACAAAACAAACTACAACAAAAAAACAGAAATATTCAATGGTATCCAAATGTAAATGTTTGAAAAGATGAATGAAATTGATAGACCTCTATCCAGCTGATGAGAAAGAGATGACACAAATGAGTAATGGGAGGAATTACATACATAGCTCCTACTATAGACATCGAGTGGAAAGTAAGAAACATACTATGAACAACATTGTCCCAACCAACTTGACAACTTATATGAAATGGACCAGTTCCGGGGCGCCTGGGTGGCTCAGTCGGTTGAACGTCTGGCTTCGGCTCAGGTCATGATCTCACGGTTCATGGGTTCAAACCCCACATCAGGCTCTGTGCTCACAGCTAGCTCAGAGCTTGGAGCCTGCTTCTGATTCTGTGTCTCCCTCTCTCTCTGACCCTCCCCTGCTCATACTGTCTCTCTCTCACAAAAAAAAAATAAATAAATAAAAAGGTTTTTTTAATAAATAAAATGGACCAAGTTCCTTGAAAAAGACAAACTACCAAAACTCACTTTAGAAGAAATAGATAACATAAATGCTTAAATATCTAAAGAAATTGAATTTCTATTTAAAATCTACCAAAAGAGAAAACTGAATGCCCATATACTTTCACTGGCAAATTCTACCAAACATTTAGAGAAGAAACAGCTCTAACTCTTTAGAGTCTCTGCTAGAAAACAGTAGAAAAGGAAATACTTCAAAATTCACTTTATAAGGCCAGCAATACCCCAATAAGAAACCAAACATAGCCATCATAAGGAATAAAAATATTAATTATACGATAAATAAAAAGAATAATGCATCAAGGATAAGGATAATACAACATGCTCAAGTGGAATTTATCCCAAGAATACAAGTCTTGTTCCACATTTAAAAATCACTACGTGTAATTTGCCACATTAGACTATGAAATTAAAAAAAAAAAACATGCTCAGGTAAATAGATGCAAAAATCCTGTCAAAATATTGCAAAATTCAACATTTGTTTATAATAAAAAAACAGTAAATTATGAATAGAAATTCCTTAAACTAATAAAGGGCATCTTCAAAAAAAACCTGCAGGTAATATCATTGTGCTCTGATTTACACAGAGTTAAGTTTTCATTAAAGTGTGAGATGTATGTTGAAGGTATGATTGTGGTGGTGGTTTCATGGGTGTATACCTAGATCAATATTGATCAAATCGTACACTTTAAATGCTTGCAGGTTACGGTATGGTAATTATAACTCAATACATCATTTGATTTAGTGTTTTTAAATTTGGTTCTGGATATTTGACAATATGCTATTAACCACCATGTCACCTGCCCTACATTGTTACCCCCCCCCCAAAATTGGAGATTTCAGGTAAACACCAATACATGGAATTCTAATAACCCTATCAGGACCAGTTCTTACTCTAAGGTCTATCTTTCCTAAATATATTCCAATAGCAAAGTAACCACATAATCACACATTTATAACTGAACACTCATCTAAGTTAAAGGGATATTTTTCCCCTGGAAGTCATAAATTGTAATGATATATTGCATCAGGCAATTACAATTTTGAAGAATGGATAGTGTCCTATTCAGAGTGGTTACTTAGGACATTATAATGGCAGTGTCACATTCATCACAGCATATAAGAGACATGACACTTAAATACAATGGAAAGGTCATTAATGTAGAAAGGTTTTAAAACTGTCATCAGATCCATTAGAGTTGATACCAGTATTTTACATAAAAATTGCCTGCTGTGAAGATAAGGTATCTGCGATCAGATCTTTGAAGAAAATCAAATCAGATACTTGATTGCAGACGGCACAGCTGTTAAAAGAACAGACACAAATATATATGAATAGAAGCATGATGCATTGAAGGCAGAAATGTTAAGAGAAAAATTTCTTTAAGAAATAGACGGATTCTTGAGGTAGGAGCTATAAAAAAAATGGAGACCTGTTTTTCAAAATAGATCTGAGGATTATCCTTTTTGTCTATCATGGAAAAATATTCATAAACGTGTTCATATACTCTGGGCTCACCCAAGTAATTCAATCAAGTAAGTTATCAAAGTGACCTTTGTTCTCTTCTTTCTTAAATCTTGACATGGAAAATGTCACTAGAAAGTTATTTAAGCCCTTAGTCTCTCAGTGGTAGGCTTCAAAATCAATATTAGGGTTTTCTTTCTGAATTCTGACATTGACTAAGGTGTGTACTGTGATAAAGACCCAATATAAACAGATTAGTGCACAGTGCACTTCAATTTTTAATAACAAGAATGTTATCAGGGCTTATGTTTAATACAGAACTATATATATCTGGTGTCTGGGAAAAAATGGGCTTTTGGAGTTCTCGAATAAACCTTCCTTATCTTGGGAGTTATGTTCAGTATTAGTAGAATTATTAGGAGTTTCTCTAAGGCTACTTATATTTCTTGTACTTAAAAAGTAATAGACATTTTATAAAGAGGCTACTGAAAGAGGAAGAAGAAAGTTTCACCTAACATGTTATCATGATAAGATTTTTGTAAAGTTATAATAGGGCTGTGATCCAAATTAGTTAATTCTTGTCATCCCTACTTGAAACTTGATTCAGACATCTCTTGTGATTAGCATTACAACCCTGAATGAAGGCACATCCCTAGGGAGAGCCCAAGGGTCCTAACTTAAATGGCTGGAATGTAAATGCCAAACATGGGAAGAAGGAATTATAATAAAATTGCAAAGGTGTGTACTAAAAGAAAAGAAAACAAAATAAAACAAAAACCGCATTCTTTCTGAGAAAAGCAATGTAGTTGGATTTAAAATGGCCCAGGAATGGGCCTGCATCTTGTTCCCGCATCTTCCCCTTAATTAAGAACGGGGTGGCTCACAGAGCGATCCTGCCAGTTTGCTGTACTTAGTGCCTACAGCCCCGCACCTTTCTGCAGCCCTGTGGCCATTATGTTGCATATGTGGATGTACACCTAATGACCAAATGACTGTAGAGTCTGTATTTATGCAACATGGTAACAAGATCAGGGGATTTCTCAGTCATCCAAGCCACACAGTGCATTAAAATGTTGATCACTCTATGTGGGGTTTTTCTTTCTTTCTTCCTTCTACTTTATTCCATATACAGAATATTTCAAATAAACCCACATATATTTTTTCAAAAAAGAAAAGTTAAAGTAAACTTTAAAATAGGATGAATTCAAACTCACAGTAAATTTCCAGACATAAACCTGGCAGATAGCTAATTAAAGGGAACTTTTAAAACAGACATTACACGTCTTCCATAAGACAATTTGGATACATGATGAAGCAAAAGAAAAGTAAGAACCCAGCATCTGACTAATTGCTGCAATCTTCCAGTAAACATCTTTAGTTCAGGTCGTTGTTTCTTAATTCATTATTTCATGTAAACCAAGTTCCTTTTACTTCAATTCCTTTAAAAGAAGAAGGAAATCTTTATCTTACTTGGCAACATTGTTGCAGACTGTTTTGTTTCTGTGGTCATTCTTGGGAACAGCCCCATGAGCCTGCTGGTATTAGTCTGAGATAGTACATCCTAATGAGATGGCACAATCCTCTTGATAGGTCGGGTTTGCGACAACCTTCCTCTTAATTCTGTTTTGCAGTCTGTAAATCATTTTAAGCATATGCTACTTGGGGAATGTAGACGGAAACACATACTCCATTCAAACGGTTTTTGAATTGACATTTTAGATTGGGAAATTACTGTGGGCCATCTGTTAATAGTTTCCTATCTTGTTAGGACTACAAAATTCTTAGATTCATGTGGTCACTAATGGTCCCAAATAAATTACGGTCCATCATTATTTTGATAAAATGTAGTTTTTGTTCTATGTTAATGTTTAGTTCATAATATGAAAAGTCCAAGTTTGCACACATGTCTATGTGTTTTTATGTTCTGAAATAACGGCTTACACGTGGTTGTATCAGTTATTTCCTTTTAGTTCTCCTATTAATATCCTTTAAACCATCACCTCTAACTGACTAACTGGTATCAAAGCTTCAAATCATGCGCACATTAATTAGAATGCAGATATTTTAATTTGCTCAGTAAAAATACTTTCTGAAAATGTAACAAAAAATACAAACTTCCTGTCTTTCACATTCAGTCGAAGTTTTCATTAGATCATAGTCATTGGTTTCTGCTAAAGCTGAAAACACTTCTAATTTAAAAAAAAAAAGAGAGAGAGAAAGAGAGAGAGAAAACACCTGTTTTGGGTTCAATATGAATTGCAGAGAACTATCATTCCTAATTACTAAATAGCTACAGAATTCCCATTTAAGTCAAATCAGCTACACTTGAAAATAAACCCAGAATTTAAATGTTATAATTATTTATAATGCATTCTACTTCTGCACACAAAAATAAGGCTCAATTCAAAAACAAGCCTAGGGTAGGAATGTGCCTTACAAATCTCTCTGCACAGATGACACCAAAGACTGAAAATAGTGGGCGGCAGTTTATTTCCGCTTATGTAAATTAATCTTAATTTTGATAACTTCCCACCATTCTACTTCAAAAAAGATAACCTGTAATAATTCTAAACATATTTTTAATGTCACTGCTTAAATCTTCTTAAAAACCCCCAATTGAAAGCATATTTAAGGGATTTTTGAACATAAAATAATAACTTTTAATTCATAAGAATGGACATAGTTAGATCTCAAAGGCAGACGAGAGAGCATCTATTACTTGTACATTAGTAGAATCAATGACCCAAAGAAATCCAATGATGATTTCTCAGGCAAAATTACTGAGGGTATGACTTTAGGCCTCAAATGCTGTTAATGTTCTCTTGGGAAAGACTAAAGGCTCCCGGTATCAATCTTTAATTTCTAGGCATATCCCTCTAGATACTACCAATCAGTCCGTGCAATGAAAGCAGCTTTCATGTTGATTTGGAGACATAAAATATTTCAGTCATTACTTCTTGCCATGTATCATAAAAATACACATACTATAACTGCATCTTTCTTCAAAAAGACATTTAATTATATCCAAATATGGGCTGCAATAAAGACTTCTTACATATAGAAAAAAAAACAATAGCCACTTCTTTTTTAACTAGATTTTCTTAACCAAGCCTTCTCTGTAGGTTTAGACATGTTTATTTACTGTTACTTAAAATAAGGCCACAGGTAACTTTGCTTATTATACGAAATTCTCTTCCTTTGAAAATCACCTGATACAGCACATATTCTAACAAAAGTGCACATTGTGGGATTGATTTATAAGAGAATATGACACTTCTCAGGTTAGGTATATGGCAAAGTTTAGCATTCCCTTAAGATTCGATGTGCCTGATGATTTACAATCAGTTGAGCGCATCTTAAATTGAAACCTGTAGTACATCAATGCCAAAAACATAAATTCCTGTATTGTGATTTTGTTCAGCTTTCCTTTCCTGTCCCCCCTTTTTTTTTTATTTTTCCAGGAAATTATTGGTGCTTTGAAGTTCACAAAAAAAAGGTATGGAATCCCCAGGCCTGTGGTAGATATCAGGATAATCCTAGAAACCCTCACTAACCACTGCTAGGGATTTAAAAAAAAAAAAAAGCTTCTGTTTTCTTTCTGTGTGTAGATCTGGGAGCTAGAAGCTCAGTATACACACCTCATTCTCCAGTTTTTCTTTAATAATAAAGAAATTATCTAAACAAAGACCTTGGAATTGACAGAAAAGTATTTGAGTTCTGGGTTTGCCCCTTGCTACATCTGTGACTTTGGACAAGTCATTCATCATCTTTAGATCACTCTGCTATCTCCCACTAGAATGAGCATAAAAATGGTATCAAATTTCTATATCAATATAAAGTATTTATATATCAAATTTCTATATCTGTGTAGAGGACATATAAGTTGATGAAACAATACACGTAAAGACATTAGCAGGTAACACATAACACTCAATAAATGTTACTATTGTTATTTCTGAAAGTCATACATTTTGTCAGCTTTATTACATTCCAATTCACCAGTGTTTACATTGTATACAGTAGCACAAGTAGTCGGCTGAACAATGTCTGCAATGTAGACAATAGTCATGAATAAAACATTTCATCATCCTAAAAAGTTCCCACACTTGAAAGTTTTGTAGTATATAGTCTAATATTCTTATTTTATAGATGATGATACAAAGTCTTATAAAGAATGATAAATTATCCATCCTTACCTACCTCAGCAGTGTCAAAGTCTGTTAAATATCCTCCTTTTGACCGAGCTCTTTTCTGCTATACTACACTGCATCCAGAAAGCCACAAGATCCTAGGGCAGGCTAGACACTTCAAAGAGCCATACAAGGAAACGCATCAGTACATGGACCAGGACCAGTGAACACAGGACCGGGGAAAAACAAATAGTGCCCTCATTTGGAATGCAAGCACTGCAGAGCTTACCTGCTCTTTTAGTGTGGCCCCTCCTATAAAACTTTATATTTGGAGTTCAGAAATGTCAATAGTGTAGGCCAAAGGGCAATACATTTAAGCAAATATAATATGCATTTTAAATAAATAACCTATGAATTTGGGAGTGGGACGTGTGTACAATAGAGAGACAATATTGTATTGGAAAAACAAGAAAGACTCTACCCACCATAGACACAAAACAAAAATCATATGAGTTTTTGATCAAACTCTGTTGTTCTTAGGAGTATCTAATGTTTCTTTGTTAGGAGACACATTTGCTTATCTCATCCCAAGGTTTGATCACCTTGTTTCCTGGCCCTGATTGGGTTTTTCAAGCATTATAGAGTATGTCAGTCAAGTTCACAGAATTCCAGCACCACTGGTACCACTGAGATAAAAAGGTCTTACACTCCCTATCGTCTTCCATCATCAATAGCCTGGGTGAAAGAAATGAAATCTACACGTGGTAGATAAATATAGCAGCTTTCTAACATTTTATTTATATTCACTAAAACTTTTTAAAACCTATGAATCATCTTATACATTTTAAGTTGACATCCAAAGTTTTCTGTCATTTTAGCTTTAAATAGTTTTAAATCTGTGTAAGAGCTGATAGTTTTTTTTAATTAACATTTAAAACAAAAATGTTAGATGGCTATTTTTGCATGTTTTCAATTAAATATAATTATCACGGTGATTTGATGCCCGCCATCATCTAAGAAAAAAAAAATGAACAAGTTATTCTTCAAAAATCTACCATCATTCCCAAATTCATCATTTTTCATCTTGCCCTTGTATTTCCACTCCACTTCCCCATTCCCCATATAATTTATTCTTATATAAAATAAGCTTAGTGCATTAAAATCTTTTCCAGATAATTCTATAATAGTTAACTGCAGCAAATACGTACAAACAAATGTATTTGCTTATAATATTCTATGGTCATTTGTGTTGGCCAAAACAAAACAAATGTATCACAAATTTTAATATATAATCATTAAGGACAATAGGTAAAATGTTAATAGAAATGCATTGCTTGGTGAATTAGATGATGGAGGCTCTTGCTTTGTCCCTATTAGTTTGTGTACCCTCTTCTAAAATAAAGCAGGTTTCAACATCAATTCTGTTGTTTTACTTTTTATAGGCATATTTATTGAGATAACTTATTCCCATATAAATAGATGGGAATGAAAAGAGATTCACTATGGCAAAGAAGCTCAATTCATTGAATTCCTTTCACATCATAAGACAAAAATCACATATTGATCACTCATTTAAAATATATCTGTAGTGATCTAACTACTAGATTAGTTCTTTATTCAATTTTATTGAATGCAAAGAATTAGAAGCCACCTGATTGGCAAAAGAGATTATTTTCTAGTCATTAATATCATTTAAATTATCTTTTTGATTGGGTCCTCACCCAGAGGTAATGCACCATATAGATTCCCTTTGTGTGAAATCTATGACTTTCTTTTGTAAAGTGAGAGAAAAGCAATTATGAAAAAGAAATCAGGAAAGGAGTATAAACAGGAAGCTTCTAGCATGATACATTGACCACTGGCAAATTGTCAGGCACATCAATTCTAGGAAACTATACATATGGCAGTTGAAGATTTGGAAATGGATTTCCTTAAAACTATTCCTGCCTGAGTGCCTAGTGGAAAGTCTTAATGGACTCCCAGGGGAAAGCATATTGCAGCATGAAGACCGCTGGAGTAACAAATATAAATCTAATTTCATTTATGAAAGATTTTTCTCTATGTTTTTCTTCAGACTTTTATTAATTTACATCATCAGAAAGCTACCTGCTACCCTAGAACCTTCCTCATTGAGATATATTTGTGATATTTTTAAGGCAAAAACAAGAAAAAAAATCATATACTATTAACTAGGAGTATAATTAACTCAAGACTCCACCTGAGGGCCAGTTGGGAAAAAACATATTTAAGGATAGATTTGGCAATTTCTGTAAAGTGGTTATTGAAGAAAATTCAATTAGGGTCCTTTCATTAAAGTCTCTTGCAATAAATTCTAAATAGTCATTTGCACTAGGAAATGTTTTTCAACCATGAGTAATTAATATATTTTATTCTACTATATATAAATATTGTAGAACATTTTGTGTTTCTACTTTTGTCTCGACTGCTAGGCTACTGAGAGCCAAATTTGATGTGAAATCACTGTCAATATTTCTTTTAACTATAAATGAAGCTCCTCTTTTCCTTATTATTGTATATTTATATATTTTTTCAATAGCTTTATTGATTATATATAATTTATTTAAGCCAAACATTCTTTTTCTTAATGTTTAAGGCATAAGAGGATAGAGGAATTAAAATATAAATAATTAAAATATCCACGAGCTGGCCATGTCGATGATGAAGCTAAAATTTGTTCTTATGAAAATTACTGTATTTTGTAGTTTACCTCATTTAATGTCAAACAATCAGGTATGACTTTCAAATGCTTGTCAGAGAAGCAGGGGACAACTACAACATATCTTTCATTCATGATGTTGATGCTGTTCTGAAACCAAATGCGTATCTACACACGGTAGCAAGCAGCTATTGGTTTCTGATTGGAGCAGCTGCCAGAACTTCTGTCAAAACTCAGGCCAACAAGAATAATCACAGTTGGAAACAGCAATGGTAAAGAAATCTCATTGCCTTCCTCTTACTTTCCACCAATTTTAAGAGAAAGTTTGCAACTCTTGTCTAATTCACATGAGTGTCAGGATGTGAAGATATTACCTTTGGCATTATCCTTCATTAAGGACATATCATAGTTTATTATTTAAAAACTATGTGAATTTGGGGTGCTTAGCTGCCTCGGCTGGAAGAGCAAATGACTCTTGATCTCAGAGGTCATGAGTTTGAGCCCCACATGGTGTGTCGAAATTACTAAAAAAAATAAATAAACTTTAAAAAATTATGTGAATTTGGAGACTCAAAAGCCCAGGAGAGAGCCTTGAGCCCATAAAGAGAACCTGATCTATGCGTTCTCAAATGACAGGCTCTAGGTTGTCACATGTTTAAAAAAAAAAAAAAAAGCTATATGTACCAAATTAAAAGTCCATTCACAGTAGGTATTTTAGTTAACAGCCTTTCGGGCCATTCTAAATTGGGTCATTCATTATATATATTTTTAGTGCATTAACAGATTTCTGAATGAATACTAACAATTGGAAAACAACAATTATCATATTTATTATGGTTCTAGATTATCCATCTAATGTGACATATAGTTGTTTATAGGCTGGGTAAGACCCAATTCTCTGAATGTAACTTTCTGGGGGAAATACTTTGAATTTAGGTTAATGTAAAAAAACTGAATACAGTGAACTCAGACATTACTGTGAAATACTTTAATATTTTCTTTTATTGACTGATACCGCTAAATAATAAATCATTAGAGACCTAAGTTCAGAGGATAGCAATAAATAATATAAATGTAAATATGATGTTTATTAATGAGTTTCTTTATAGCCTAATTATAGACTAGTGTCCTGCTTATTTCTTTTTTCTTTTAAAGTTTATTTATTTATTTTGAGACAGAGGAAGAGAGAGAGAGAGAGCATGCACAGGAGGGGCTGGGAGAGGGAGAGACAGAGAATCCCAGGGAAGCTCCTCACCATCAGTGCTGAGCCTGATGTGGGGCTCAAACTCACAAACTGTGAGATCATGACCTGAGCCAGAATCAAGAGTCAGACACTCAACCGACCTAGCCACCCAGGCATCCCTGGCTTACTTGTTAAGTTCTATCAGGCATATTGTGCAAAAGAATACCTAAGAAATATAGTTAGTTCTATAGAATATTTGATTTCAACCCTACTCAAAAAAAGTTCATGTGGGGCACCTGGGTGGCTCAGCTGGTTAAGTGTCCAACTCTTAATTTTGGCTCAGGTCATGATCTCGCTATCATGAGATCAAGCCTGCATCAGGGTCTGTGCTGGGTGTGGACCCTGCTTAAGATTCTCTCTTCCTCCCCCTTTGCCCCCCCTCCCCCACACTGTCTCTCTCTCTCTCTGCTCACTCTCTCTCTCAATAACAAACAATAAAATAAAACAAAATGAAATCTTAAAAAAAAATAAAATTGGGGCACCTGGGTGGCTCAGTCGGTTAAGTGGCCAACTTTGGCTCAGGTCATGATCTCACAGTTCATGGGCTGGAGCCCCGCATTAGGCTTTGTGCTGACAGCTAGCTCAGAGCCTGGAGCCTGCTTCCAATTCTGTGTCTCCCTCTCTCTCTGCCCCTCTGCCACTCACGCTCCATTTCTCTCTGTCTCAATAATAAATAAAAACATAAATTTTTAAAAAAAATAAAATAAAAATATAAAAAGTTCATGTGTACATATGTATGTGTGAAAATACTAGAAAACAACATACATATAAAATGGTAGCAGCCATCAGAATACAACTGATTTTTTATTTTTCTCTGTGCTATTCTCTATTTTACAAATGTACTATGTATGCATAAATATTTTTAATATCAACTAATAAAAATAGTTCAATATAAAAAAGTGATAGGATTCTGACTGACAATTTTTTTTGTACAAGACAAAGACTTTGAATCACACATAGTCTAAGTTCCAACCCTACCATTTGTAGCTATATGTCCTTACAGGATATTGCTTTAATGTCATATTATAATATGGCACCATTACTGCCATAATGTCATAGTGTGGTACTGGGAGGATTCATCATAACAGAGGCGCCCTGTTTCCCTTTAGGACCTTCAGCATGGGGTTTTGCTTCTGAGGCAGGCCGCATGGCCATTGAGTACATATAAGAATAAGCATCCCATGCTTAACCTATTCCCTGTCTCTCCAGTCTCCCTACTATTGATTTGGGGGCCCTTTTTCTAGATCAGACAAAACATGCAATTATCCCAATGAGCAGGAAAGTAATTAACTGGGTGAGAAATATGCCTGGAGTCCGTTTTATCCCAAGCATTCAATTAGTTAAGAGTAACCAGACAAAAGATAAGCAGCCTTCTAAACAGTTTAATAAGGTAAAAACAGCTGGGGCAATCCCCTTATAACATAACAGGAACAAATACAATTACAATAAAGCCATGCTGAAACACCCTAGGTTAGATAATGGAAAGAATAGCCCTACAAAGACAAGCTCTGGGACCACCTTCCAATTCTACTAGGCCTGAGGAGTAGAGGGGAGTCCTGTCCCTGATCCCTGTCCCTGGTGGCAGATGTTACACTGTTAAATAAATGCACTTCTCTCCAGAGAGAAAACATGGGGCCATATGAAGGGAAAAGTCAAGTGGTCAGACTTGCATAACAATGTGAATAATCAAGTTATCAATACTGTGTTTAAGAGCATGAATTTTCTAAATGATTTCCTCAAATCTGCTATTCATTCATTCATTTGTTCATTCATCCATTTACCAAACACGCACTGAGCACTTTTTAGGTATAAGGACCAGTTCTAAGGAGTTTCAAGCAAGAATTTTAAAAATGGGGGGGAAAAACTTGGAGAGGGGAAATTTTGCTTTGAATTTTGGTTCTGACATAAAGTCTTTGTATGGAACAGACCTAGGATTTGGGCCCTGAAGTTTATATTATGTAGAGTCTGCTTTAAGAAAAAGCATATAAAATTAGGATTCCAGGCCCATGCAAGTGAGAAGCCTTGAAGCCTAAGCTTCGTCAAATTCATAGGAATCTACCTCTGTACCTGGATGTGACCTTGTGCTTCAGTTTCCTCAATGCAAGGTCCTAATCCCAGCCTCACAGGTGGCTGGGATCTGTGTAAGTGGTGGCATCTGGCACATGGAATCCATGCAATTCTTTGTCAAATCTTCAGCTAATTAAAAAAAAATCTGGATCTGCATGTTTTTTGTCTGTACTTTGTGAGTTTGGTCACACAGAGTTATCCTTGGCATCATCTGCCAAAGCAGTCAGGTGGGGGGCCACATGTTCCAGGGATTAGACCCGCTCCAAATTAAGGTCACCAAAAATACAGGGCACTCAAATGAATTTGAATTTAAGATAAACCATGACTAATTTTTTGGTGTAAGCATGTCCCATACAATATTTGGGTGTCTTCAATTTGTTTGTTGCTATATCTTACAACTAACTAAAAAAGCTTATGTTCAAGTCTTGACACAGGTGCTTAACTGGTTGTATTATATGACCTTACAGCAAGTTCCTTGAGACTTTGCTTTTTTTTTTTTTCTTAAATGGGGACAAAAAATGTTCCTTCCAGTACTGTTGTGACAGTTAAATGAGACCATAAATGTATGTGAAGTCCTTTGCCCAGTGCCTGGCATCAGAAGGACTCCCCTAACATGGCAGCTAACAGTGCTGTCAGACAGCAGGCTGCAGAGTTAGGCCACTACGTGGTTTACACAACCCACCGCAGGCCATCACTGCTCCCTTAATTTTTATCCCCCAGAATAGCACCGATAGTCTAGCTGATTTCTGAGAAGCCGAGACAAATGCTGGAATGCCCAAGTAAGTTTAAACAACATAGTGCCCTCTGGGAAGGAATAAAGGAGTGCATTTGGCCTTAGGTAGTCTTTGCTGCTCAGTTAATTGGTTTCACTGAACTCTCTTTCACAAGGACCAAAAGCAAATGTTTGGAATAGAAACCTTTCCTGAATCTAGTAGAACACCAACATTTCAAATACACTTTTGATCAAACATTTCATCACACAGCTCGTATTTGCCCACCAAGAAGCTTCTGCACCTATGTGCCCTGGTTTCCTCCTTCCCAAAATAATTGCTTGGCATTTTCTGGACATGGGTTGAGGACACCAAAAATGGAGTCTTTCTTTTCCCTTTTCTATTTTTTTCTTTAACCATCAATTGTAGGACTCACTCTTACAGTTTAATGATGTTTTTCCCTTAGTGTTTAACTTGATTAAGGTTGATGGTACATGGTGAAAGTGCCTCACTCTGAATGAATGAAACCTTTTTATAGGTTCTTTGGTTAATTTTTCTAACTTCCTAGCTTGAAACTCTGGATCTTTCTCTTTTTTCCCATCTTTAGCCCAAGTTCTGCATCTATATTTGCCCTCTTCAATGGTTTCCTCATGTTGATTCTTCTACTTATTCAATAAAACTGTTTTCCAGATAATGTTTTAGACCTAGAAATACAAGGAGAAATAACTTTCGGTCTCTTTTTTTCGAAGTTCACAAACCCTGGAAGAATAGACAAACAAAGGCATGTGCCCACTATATGATTAAAAATATGGTCATAGAAATATATCCTACTTATTAAATACAGAAGAGAAACTCTCTAAATATCCCAGAGGATAGAGTAAGATCAGAAAGGATGAGGATAAAGGTGGTAACAATGAAGACAAGTTTTAGACAATAAACGTGTACAAAAAGCAATTGATTTGCCAAGAGGGAAAAATCACATATATCAGAGAAATTAGAAATAACACAATGAACCTGAAACATAAGGTATGTATAAGACTAGAAAAATAGTCTGCACATGGATTTTTAAGACTTTCATTTCATTCTGGGAAGTTTTGGTTTCACTCTAAAGGAAATTAGAAATGTAGGGCACGATTTGTGTGTTAGAAATATTAGTCTGTAGGTCCTGTAGAAGTTGAATTGGCAGAAAGAGATGGGGCAGGGAAAACAACTATAAAGCTCTCAAAATAGTAAAAACAGGAGATAAGAAGGGTCTGAGCCAAAGTAGAGACAGTGGGCATGCAGAGGAGGGGGAGAACTTAAGTGTGATGTGGGAAGTAGAGTGAAAAAAATAATTGGAGATAGGGAAGTCATGGTTGATTCCTGGATTTCTACATCTCTTTGTGTGTCTTCTAGAGAAATAGGATTCACACAAACATGCAAACACATACACAACACACCAAAGATATGTCTCTCAAATTATGTTGTATGTATATGCTGCACTAATATTCCTAAGCAAATTGCACCATTAAATGTGTTTAACCATTTATGAATCTGTTATTAATATTTAATTATTATACTATTAATAGAACATGAGGCTAGAAAGCCACATGGCAACTTTCAGAAAATCTGAGATTAGTTACAGATTTTAAACCCCTTAAGTTGCCAAGGTCTATTAATATCTTGAGAAGAAGCTGTTCATATATGAAATTGTAATCTAGCCATTATGTTAAGTATGAGTTAAACCTAATATTTTCTCATTTCTTTTCATATGATGTTACTGTTTTGATTTTTACTGATTTTATCAATTATTAAATAGATGCAAAATTATATTTATAATATATGAATCATAACGAATAATATTCTTTTACCCAGCTCTAAAAATAGAATATGACCAATACTTTGAACTTTTTGTGTGCCCCCAGTGATCACATCAACTTCCCTCCACACACTCCATCCTTAGGTCACTACAAATTTGATTGTTTGAAATTCACTGTCTCCTTAACTTTTTTCCAGTTTAACCATTATCTTCAAATCCTCAATCAATAGTGACCACTTAACCTATAAAATAATTCCATGCACGTCCTCTTCATGATTTTTACCTTTTGCCAAACAACATATTCTTGGGCTTCATCCACTTTGGTGGGCTTATTCTTTCCCTCTAGAGAATTCCTTATGAACACATTTTGATGTGGTTATCCATTCACCTGCTGACCGGCCTATTCTGCACATTCCTGCTTTGAACACTCTTGAGTGTGTCTCCTTATGGATATGGTAAGCGTCATTTGTTTAGAATTTCCTGTTACATCTTTTTCTGTATTTTACTTTGAAAGATATGAGAGTCCTTATATTTTAGGGCTATATCTTGTTAACTTGTTAATTATATAATGATTCTCAATTCATCTGTCTCTAGACTTTAATATTTGCAAATTTTCTATACTGACAAGAAAAATATAAAAACTACCGTCAACTAGAATTGGAAAGGTGCTATTGTGAGAGAGTAAAATATCACCCTACATTTATGAGAAAAAAATGAAACTTGATTAACATGATATTAATACTCAGCAGCAAGAAAGGGACTCTAGGAAGGAACAGAGTATAAACAGAGGTAGTTCATGAGGAAATTGTAGCATGTGACTTAAAAAGCAGTGGTTACTGGAAGGAATTAGAGCCTCGTCTGGAGGAAGAAGGAAAAGAGGTGGTATAAAAAGAGCTTGTGCTTTTTGGGAGAAAGCTTCATAGTAAAGACTATTCTAGTTCTGGAAGACTGCCTGGGGAGTGCATGCATCCGGAGGAACAGAATGTGACAATAGACATATGGTTGCATGCCAGGCTACGATTGAATGAAATTTACCATAACCATGAGTCAGCAGCACCTCAGAATACCAGGAGGTCCCGAACTTGAGATGATCTGGATTAGTTTGTAAGGTAGAAGTGTACAACTTTGATAGCACCACCATTTTTCTTTCTTTGGTGAGGGCCCATTCACGCTGCCTGCTGACTACAGAGCACCCTTCCATCCCTGCCAACTAGCTGCACATCCTTCCATCAAACAGACATTTTCGTTTTCCCATTCCGTTTTCCCATGGCAAAACGCGAAATATGCAAGACCAGAAATTCTGTCACTGTACCCCCAGATTTTTATCAAAATATAAAATTTATTCTTCTAACTGAACTGCTCTGGTTTTGGCTTATAAAAGAGCAATTTGTTGAAGACCTTGGGAAAGGTGTAGAAACCAAGGGAGCAAGAGATAATCACTTTACTAAGCTAATATCACAGAAATGCAGAACGTTTACTAGGTTGTATGAGAAATTAGCCTCTTTACTACACAATAGTGTTTAGTGTAGATAGTAGGCAATTTTCAGGAAACAAAAGCAAGGTACTAAAGGGGTGACAGGTGAAGTATGTGAAAATTTGAACACTTTTATATAGATGCAGTCTTACACTATGGTAGTGATTGTATATGAACATTTTAAAGTTTTTTAATCTACACAAAATTCTGGCATTTGTAAGTATGTTGTGAATACCAAATATCTGAGGATCTTAGCAGTAGACTCAATTCTGTTAGTGTAGTGACCGTGTCCAATTTAGTGAACAAAGGTACGGGGTAGTGCTAACAAAACATCAGTTGAATGAATTAATGCTTTTCCCTGACTTATTTTCTACGAGAAGGCAATTTGATAAATTTATTTGGGCTAAGTCATTAAGGTTGATAAAAGGTGAAAATGTTTAGCTAGTAGTTAAATATTTAACCGAAACTCAAAGGCTTGTGGTAACGAATCCTATTCAGATGATGAGGAATTTCAGACAAAGGTGTCAGTCTATTGGGAAACTAGGATTAAGGATACTATGTAAATTCAGCTTGCTTTCTAAATCACAAAAACTAAAAACATAAGAGTAGATGGGAGACTATGTGAAAGGATTTATTTATCAATTCTTTAAGGAAATATTAACACATTCTAAAGACAGACACCACGCCTTAATGAAAAGACACCAACCATAATATAAAACATGAGAAAATGATGTAGTATGTCAGAATGTGTTAAGAGCCATGGGGGAAAAAAAATACTTAGAGCAAGAGAGAGTTCAGGAAAGCAGCACAGTGGAAAATTAAAAATTCATTCATTCAATTTATTCATTCATTCGCTCATTTAGCCACTCAGCCAGGAGTTCTCAAGCATCTATTTTGTCCTCGGTATTCAGAATATAAAAACAAATTAGATATGTCCCTGCTTAGTCTAGTTAACATACATGAACCACAGGGAGAGCCAAGCTGTTGTTTGTAAATTCCTGAATAAAAATGGGTGTAGAGTGCTACAGGGACTTTCAATAATAGCTAGCAATTCAGGGAAGACTTCAGAGATAAACACCATTTGCATTAGATCTTAAGAACTGGGTAAGATTTAATCAGTTGAGAGGAGAGAAAGGACGTTCCAGGAGGCAAAAGCAACTAATGCAACAGCATGCAGATAATAAAAGAGGAGAGCGATTCAAGGTAAGGTAAAAAGTTTGTTGTAGTGGGAGCATAATTACGAGAGAAAGCTAACAAGGGGGCGTGGCGGAGTCCAGTAGGGGTGAAGAAGTGGCTCCTGAGCAAATGAGCTTGGAAAGGAATCCATCTAGCTAATACACATTAAGAGTTTCCGCATACTGAATGCATTTGTATGCTGGTCTGTATTTTGATCATAGGAAACAGCAGGCTTAAAAGTACACTGGAACAAAGCAGTATACTTTTGTGTTTACCATGGGTGTGCTTGGCTTTAACTAGACCCAGAATACAAAAATCCAAACTTACAAAACAGATAAAATGGGATGTGATTATTTTGTGAACAAAGGGATTCTTAAGTTTATAAAAGGATTTACATCCTTTGTTCTCAACTACAAAAGTGGTGCCTGAGCTTGCCAACTCCCTGGATGTCAGGAGTCTCCCATAATGGAGCTATTCCTGACGCGCTTCTGACTCTTCAGCAGAACTACTCTTTTTTCCTGCTTTGCTTTTAAAGTTAACATTTATATATAACCAATTCTACCTAAGACATGAATTTGTATTTTCAATGTTTTAGTAAACATTGTGTTTAGCTCCCAGCCCTCCCCTTTCTTATCTATAAACAAACTGAAAAAGCAGAAAGGGAAAGGAGTCACTCAAAGTAGCCTTTTTGGGGTCAGATCAGAACATCCTGGAGTTGGGGCTGGAGAACAGACTAATAAAGCTGATGGTGGAGGTAAGGGCCTACCTGTGAATTTGGAGGAGGCCACGAGGCCAACGGCACTGTGGTATACTTGCCTCAAGATTTCCGGTCATGATGGGGGTTTGGGGTACAGGAAATATGAGGACAGTAAAGTTGAGTTTCTTCATGCAATGAGATAATCAGAACAAATGAGGTAATCACAATCTCACAAGGAGCATCCACAAAAATCCTTTCTATAGTCATGTTTCACGGGAATATATGTTGCCGGTCACTGTCTTTATCAGTTGGTATTCTGAAACGTTTCAGTTTTTAGAAAACTATTCTATGTGTTTATTTTTTAATTTAAAAACACAAAGGTGTGAAGGGATGGGCAAAATGGATGAAAAGGAGAGGGAGATGCGGGCTTCCAGTTATGAAATGAGTAAGTCATGGGAGGAAAAGGCACAGCATGAAGAATACAGTCAGTGATTGTGTAGGAGCAGTGCGTGGGGACAGACGGTGGCTACGCTTGTGGTGAGCACGGCATCATGCAGACACGTTTCTGCGCACTGTGTTGTGCATTTGAAACTAATGTATCACTGCGTTTCAACAATACCCAAAAACTTAATACATAAATTTAAAATGAATAAAAATAACACAAATAAAGGATTTGGGAACGACCTCCTTCAGGTATGCTTACTGCCACACCTCTTGGAAATACTAGTTTTAATGTCTTAATTTGTTAAAGGTCCAATGTTTGAGTTGATAGTAATACTTTAAAAGTAATATTTAAATATACTAATAAGGGTTCATATACATAAACCATTTACTATACTGACCAAATATCTGTTTTTTTCACAACATTAAAATATGTGTGTATAATGATAAATGACATAATGTTTGCCTTTTAATAGCACATTCTCGGTATCCTCACGCTGTTGTTTTTGTTTTTTAATTTTTTTTTTATGTCATATAGAGAGAGACAGAGAGTGAGTGGGGGAGGGTCAGAAAGGGAGACACAGAATCTGAAGCATCTCTAGGCTCTGAGCTGTCAACACAGAGCCCGACGCAGGGCTGGAACCCACAGACTGTGAGATCATGACCTGAGCTGAAGTCGGACGCTTAACCGACTGAGCCACCTGGGCGCCCCCACCCTCACACTGTTCAGTGCCAGATGGTTTCCCTCCCCAGGACTGCCCCTGGGGGTCCCTGCTGCCACCTTTCCAGTCAGCCCTAGTGTGTTGCTCTACAGGCTTCCAGACACCTCGGTTGATTGTCTTTAGCAGGTGTCAACAACAACCAAAAGTCATTCTCAGTCCCTGGCTTTATGGAAAGATTTTGTGCCCTGATCCTCTGAGGTGCTCCCTTTCTGCCATCTAAAACCTTGGCCAGCGCTTACCTAGGGATCTCTGCCTTTCATTCACAGGTTGGTTTTGCTGTGAATCGTTCCCCGTTTTTTCTCATTAGCTTCCAGTCTAGGTCTTTGCCATTACCAACGATGTGGTCAGCTCTTTTAACGAGTTTGGAAGGCCCCCTGACTTCTGCAACTTTAAAACTCTGTCTACACACATCCAGATACTGGTGTTATATATATGATATATATCCTTCATATATCTTACTTGATTCTGTTGATGGTGGGAAGAAGGGCTGCTCTAGAATCTTGGGATCTTAGGTTTGACTCTTAAATAGATCTAAAGAGCTATTCTAAGTGTAAAGGATAGTAAAACTATTCTTTACATAAGTGATTGTTGACCTTTCTAGGAAGAAGTCATTCGTTCGGGTATAGCAAAAAGGAAGAAAATTTGCTTCTCTACTCTTTATAAAAATTTGCAGAACCTCTGGACCATGTTCAGTTTCCAAAAGAGAGCTGGAGACCTTGGGCCAGAAGACTAAGTAGTTTGACAATAAAGTCTCAACTGGCCAATTGCATGATACTTGCCAGGAAAAATACTGGACTGGCCCATGAATACAATGAATACAATGTATTCATTGATTAATCTAGGGAAAATTAATATTTTAACATTTTGAGTCTTCCAGTTTTTGAAAATGTTTATTATTCTGTTTATTTATTCTTTTAATGTTAATGAAACATTGTTAAATTCATAATTTTTAATTTTTTAATGTTTATTCTTGAGAGCGAGCGAGTGAGACATAGTGCAAACGAGGGAGAGAAAGAGGTAGACACAGAATCTGAGCTGTCAGCACAGGGCCTGATGCAGGGCTCGAACCCATGAACCATGAGATCATGACCCAAGCTGAAGTCAGATGCTTAATGGACTAAGCCACTCAGGTGCCTCAACATTGTTAAATTCTTATTCTTCTTTTTTTTTACATGATTGCTAAGTATAATTCAATGGTTATACCCAATTCTGCCTTGTAAAAACAACAAAATGCCCTCTATCAAAAGTATGTTGTGATATCTTCCTATCTTCAAGTGACATTATCAAGAGAATAAAAAGGGCCATGCATTGACTGGGAGAAGAGATCTGTGATAAGTGTATGTGACAAAATATGCTTGTATTTGAATCATATACAGAATCACTATCCTCAATAATAAAAAGTCAACCAACTTGGACACTCATTTGAACACATACAAAAGAAAATATTCCCAACAAAAATCTTCATTTAACTTTTACCACGGCAACCTGATCCTCAGGTTTTTCATCATGATTGCTTTTGGTGATAACTCCGTGATAATACCCAAGCAAAACCTAGTCAAGTAGAGGCAGAGAAGCCCTCCATATAAGGGTAATAGGTTTTACGGCACCTGTGTGGCTCAGTCAGTTAAGTCCAACTCTTGATTTTGGCTCAGATGATGATCTCTTCGTTCCTGAGTTTGAACCCCTCCTCAGAGCCTGCTCAGGATTCTCTGTCTCTCTCTCTCTGCCCCTCCCCTGATCACACATGTGTGCCCATGTCCATGCATGCTCTCTCTTCCTTTCTCTTTCTCAAAAACAAATAAACTTTTTTAAAAAGGTAGTAAGGTTTTAATGGCTATTCTACTCACACACATACCCAGACCATTAGAGAGTTATCATTTAGCCTTATGGCATCACAATCATGTAAAGGTTAACTGCAGTGCTCTTTCCCTTATCCTGGAATTTTCCCAGGGCCTATCCACTGAAGAGCAGATTGATCTCATATCAAACCCAACAGAACTGGGATAGGAATTTTACACTGAATTAACCAAACAGACTGATACAAGGCAATCCCTTTGCTGGATAAACAAAGATGTACCTAGAAATATTACTGTATTAGTATATTTGAACACTTAATTTAATCAGAGTATAATTATTTAACTACTGTTTTATTACACAGGTAAGAAATATCTATTAAATCAAGCCTTTTAAATGTCATTCATGCTTACATGATTCTGAGAAATAAGTTCTTGTTAGTTTTCTTAATAGAGGAAAAGCTATAAATAGGCACATCTCAAATTATACAAGTATTGGCTTCGAATTTATAAACCATGTTATTACAATTGAATCAGTTTTATTCCCATTAATCTTTTAAATTTGAAGTCTTTTCTGAGTATGAAGGTAATGCATACTCATAAGAAAAAATAGAGTATGTAGATGTGTAAAGGAGAAAAAAAATCACTTAATCAACCGATTCAGAAGAAAAATTTTAAATTATCAGTGCTACACTTAATGTTGATTTATTTATTTTGAAAGAAATGAAAGAGAGCATGAGCAGGGCAGAGAGAGAGGGAGAGAGAAAAAAATCCCAGGCAGGCTACACACTGTAAGCGCAGAGCCTGATGTAGGGCTCGAACTCACAAACCTTGAGATCATGACCTGAGCCAGAAACAAGGGCTGGACGCTTCATTGATTGAGCCATCCAGGAGCTACTTTTTATTTAGAGTATTAGTTCAACTTTTCATTTTTTTTATGTTTGTTTAGTTGAGATCGTATAGTAGACACATTTTTATGCTGCCTTTTTTTGCCAATACATAAATTATATATTTTAATTTCCTATTTAAATTAAAATAGGGGTAATTTTGAGTACACATTTAGGACAAAATGAACAGTTATAAAGACTAAAACAAAATCTTATAAGTTCTCAAGAGATGAGTTTTACTGTCCATGGTTGTATTTCCATCCAGTTAATTTTTCCATGCGATTATACCTACTTAGCATGTGTATGAAGTTTTAGATCCTCAAATAATTTAATAACTATATTGTACACATTTTATTATACCCTTTAATAGCACTAGACACTATAATTTTTAAAACCTATTGTTTAGTGATACACTGTTTTTGTTATATTAATTTCCATTTCTTTGCTTCTAATGAGCTAGGACATGTCATACATTCTTTGGTATTTTTCCAATAGAGTTATACCACTTTCTTAATAGTCACACTTTCTTAGAAGTTAAGGATATTAACTTTTGTCTGGCATTTCAAATGCAAAGTGTTTTCCCACTTTGCCTTTAATATGCTTCATCTTTTGCTCTAAAGATGTTTTAAAATGATTAGGCAATATACTAGATTGTGTAATTTTATATAAATCTTTCAAGCTTAGAAAGCCTCCATATATCCAGCCCTTTGTTGATATTTGCTTATGTTTCCTTCTTTTTAATAATTATTTTTTCTAGAGAGGTCCATTAAAACACCCCTGCATATTTCTATATTCACTTATATATTTTTTCCATTTACCAATCCATTACTTTCCTTTTTCTTGCCTTACTTAGGGCTGCCTTCTTTAAAACTTTTTTTATTTTTTTAATCTTTATTTATTTTTGAGAGAGAGAGAGAGAGAGAATCCAAGTGGGGGAGGAACAGAGAGAGGAGGAAGCAGGCTCTAGGCTCTGAGCTGTCAGCAGTGAGCCTGAGATGGGGCTTGAACTCACAAACTGTGAGATCATGGCCTGAGCTGATGTCAGACGCTTAACTGACTGAGCCACCCAGGTGCCCCCAAAATTTTACTTCTTAAATAAAATGCTTAATCCATGCATTTATCTTTTTTAAATGATAGTCTAGGAATGTAAGCCTACCTTTGAGTATGTATTTTGGACTATCCTGGAAATTTTGATATATACTATTCTCATTTCAATTATTTTCTAAAGACATTTTAATTGCATTTTATTCCTTCCTTAACTAAATTGATTCATGGAATCTTAATTAATTTTTAGTTTTGCTCGTTCTTAGACAAAAGATGTAAACTGGTTCATCCAGTTTCCATTTTTTTAAGAGTTGTAAGTTTTTGTATGGCTTTGGATATGATTAAGTTGTGTAAACATTTCTCACACATTTGACCAAGTATATATTTTTTATTTCTGAATATAAATTTATATTGTTCCCAAGTATTTGTGCTTATTTGCTTTGTGTCTTGATTTGCCACAACTAAGCTAAAGCATCTCACTATAATTGTTTTTGATGTCAAATTATTTATAATATTTTTGTTGTAATATTTTATGTGCATGGAGATTTGTTGGTATTATCCCTTCATAATGGATTTTATCAAGAGAATTACCCACTGTCCCATTCAATGATTTTATTCTCCTTGAGTCCCATTTTGCTATTATTGTTGTGACTTCTGCTTCCATCTCTTTCCTTTTTGCATTTGCTGTTAAGAGGGGAGTTTAACTCACATATAAATGTCATAATAAATATATTTAATCTTAGTTCTATTATCTTATTTTATGCTTTCTCTCTCTTTTTTTTTCTCTTTGTATTTTTTTTAGTTCTCTTTGTAGACTTTGTTTTATTTACTCCCCCCACCAACCTTTGCTAAGTAGAAATTCTATTTTTAGTTCTACTTGGAACTAAATGAATTTCTTACTTTTTAAAGGTAATTACTTAGGAATATGCATTTAAAATAGATGTATTTAAACTGAGACCCAAATGATGCTGTGCATAGTTGGAATAGGGCACAGCATAATGGATGGCTGATATATCTCTGTAAAAACCTGAAAAATGTAACTATTTATTATGAAAATTAGGTCTATAGTTCATTAATAAAAATATTCATTATAACTGTAATTATGCTAGAATTCTTAGAAGGGAAGAGAGCAGACTCCAGGCTCTGAGGTGTCAACACAGAGCCTAATATGGGCTCAAACTCACAAACCACAATTATGACCTGAGATCAACTCGGTCACTTAACCTACTGAGCCACTCAGGTGGCCCTCAACTCATGAATTTAAAATGTATTTAATGATTTCTTATCATTATCATTATGTCTGAGGGACTCATGAAAAAATTAGATATGGTTCTTACCATTATGAAACATATAGCCTAGTTGGGGAAATGGATAATAAACAAGCAAAAAAAAAAAAAAAAAAGGAACACACACACACACACACACACACACATCTTTTGTCTTTTGAGAAAATTTCAAATGTCTTTTAATGAGGTGGGAAGAGACCACATACATTAAGTAATATATATGAATACGCCCATGTATTAGTATGGAAGTTCTAACTTAAATTTCATCTTCAGTGATGTTTTATTTCCACTGCTTGCCTTTTGGCTAGGTATAATCCTTAAAATATTCACTTGAAATTTCCCCTTTCAAAATTTCAGGTAGCGCTTAATATATTGACTTTCAGAGAGCATGATACAAGTGAAAGGAACCTTAGAGATCTTTTAGATTCAGGATATGGTAACAAAGGCACTAACGCCACACTCTTACCTCCCAAGCCCATGGGAGACATTGCCAATCAGTACTGATGCCCACTTATTTTAAGGCTGAATATAACTCAGGAATCACTTTCACCACAGCATTCCAGTATGTACTATCCACCTGAAGGTTTTGAAATGAGATGAGACATATTAGAAAAATTCTTGTTTTGGAGTGAGCAAACTTTTTAACTAAAACTTAAAAATATAAAATAATTAGCAAATCCATATTTATAAGAATCTTCTTGAGTAACAATTCTATGGAGCAGAATTTTCAAACTGGGAGTAACTTGAAAGTAAGGCAAATCAAAACGTATTTTACCATTCTGGTTATTCTTAGCCCAATGCCTCTTCCAGCTCAGTTTTTAGGACTGTTATTTGGCGATTCTGAAGTAGAACTGTGGCATTAGAGCATCTAAACTCTATATTATCTCTTCTTTTCAGTGCAGATCCTTTCTCCAATTTTTTTTTATACAACTCACCCTTCATTTCTCATGCCGTCAAGCATTATACTCTGTTATAACCACATGGCAATGCAGAGGCTGAACATCAATCTAGTCACAAAAGGCGTATTTAAGAGTATAATTCGGGGTGCCTGGGTAGGCCAGTTGGTTAAGCATCCGGCTTTGGCTCAGGTCATGATCTCATGATTCCTGGGTTCGAGCCCCGCATTGGGCTCTATGCTGTCAGCTGGCTCAGTGCCTGGAGCCTGCTTCAGATTCTGTGTCTCCCTCTCTCTCTGACCCTCCCCTGCTCACGCTATCTCTGTCTCTCAAAAATAAATAAAAAACATTAAAAATATTTTTAAAAGAATATAATTTGCACAATTGAAAGCTTTATTGTTTATTCAACAAATATTTACTGAGCATCTTCTATGTTTTAGGTGATGTGCGGGCTCTTGAGATAAGTCATTTAACCGAAATGGAAAGCTTTCAGGTCACTCATTGTGGGGCTTTCTAGGTAGACAAGGCAGAGATGTAGCTAAACAATAAAATGGACAGTAAATTATGTTGTCTATTAGGAGGAGATTTTGGTCTAAACAAGAGGACAGCAGATAAGGAGATTGGAAGAGTGAGATTAGTGGTGGGGCACAAATTTATCTATTTTTAAAATGTATTTATTTATTTTGAGAGAGAGGATGAGCAGGGGAGAGATAGAGGGAGAGAGAGAAGCCCAAGCAGGCTCCATACTGTCAGCACAGAGCCCAACACGGAACTTGACCCATGTACTGCGAGATCATGACCTGATTATTAATCAAGAGTTGGATGCTTAACTGAGCCACCCAGGCACCCCAAGGTGCAAATCTACATAGGCCTTATGGAGAATGTGAAATTTAGGCAAATATTTGAAAGAGGTAAAAGACTTAGCCATGCATACAGCTGAAGGAAAGATAAAGACATTCTAGGCAAAGGAAACAAGTGGATCTGGTATGTGTGAGGAGCAGCCAAGATGCCAATGTGGCTAGAACAGAGAAAGCATAAAAGAGACTAGGAGATGGCAGGGGAGGGGAAGGGCAGATAACTTAGGGCATGTCACTTTGCACAGACAACCAAAGTGGAACACAAGAAACAAGGATAGATATTAAATGTTAATGTAATTAGCATACTTTAATTAAGTGTAGTTAGTAGGTTTTAGACAAAAGGACAATAGGAACCTGATTCCATACAGAAATCTCCTCTAACTTTCAAGCCCCTTAAAAAATTTCCCCATCACTCATTTAAGTAAACAAGACACCAAGAGTCCTATTATTTGAATGTTCTATTTCCTCAGTCTTTGCAAACTGCTTTAACCTTTCCCACCACGTTTATTTTCCCCTTTTTACCCACCACTTTTCTCTTTCTTTTTTATTTTAACATTTATTCATTTTCCAGAGACAGAGAGAGACAAGAGTGCGAGTTAGAAAGGGGCAGAGACAAGGAGACACAGAATCTGAAACAGGCTATCAGCACAGAGCCCAATGTAGGGTTCGAACTTACAAACCATAAGATCATGACCTGAACTGAAGTCAGACACTTGACAGACTGACCCACCCAAGTGTCCCTACCCACCACTTTCCTAAATGTAACCTGTATAACAAATTTTCATATTCAGAATTTGTTTTTTTTCTACAAACATAATTACCTATGAACTATTTTGTGATATTCCTGCAAAAGAAATTATACTGCACTGCATTTTGGGTTCCATGAACTATCTAAAACAATTGATTTAAATTCGTTGCATCCTTGGCATGTGAACTGAAGGGGACATCATTAAAAATACTACAGGTGCCCCACGTGTTCCCTTCAGACCTCCCTGGTGGTGTTGACACACAGAGATGATTTCATGCAAACGCAATCAGCAACCTAAGTGTCTCTGTACATCTCCTGTGTTCAGTGCAAGAGTGAGCTTCAACTTTGAGAGAAGCAGCGTAATTCCTGGAAATTCAGCCGACATGAGGGAGACACAGCCCTCCTCCCACTCCTTCGATCCCTCCAGAAATAGCCACGCAAGAGCCTCACTCCAGGGAGCCCAGCATTCAGTCACACTGTGTGCAGCTAACGTGTGACACAGTGACTCTCAGCCCGGTGCTGTGGAGGGCACACTATGATAAGGCAGCTCTCACGTTTTTAGCATCTGTACCACGGTTTAAAAATTTCAAAACACACTCATGATTTTACCCTAAAAAGCTGAATAATGTGTTGCCTTTAGTGTTTCTAATTGGAAATTATTGGAGAGCCAAAGCTTCCATATGTAAAATAGACAATAATCAAGTTCCAAAATCTGCAGCCCTAGCCATTATTGCATTCTCCTGGTGTGGAGTCAGCATAACTAGTTCTAAGTCCTGACTCTGCTACTTACCAAATCCATGACACTGGATAAGTTACTAAAACTCCCTGTGCTCAGTCTCCTCATCTGTAGGTTTGGGCTAATTGCGAATTAGCAAACATTATACAAGGAGAGGCCTCCTAAGTACTTGCACATTAGGGCCTGTCCTCTCAGCACTCCCCTTTTTGGAAGCCAGCCATCATGCTATAAAGACACTTAGGCTAGACAACAAAATAATGAAAGACCAGATGGAGGGAGGCCCTGGAGAATATGAGGCTGTGGTGAACATTCCAGCCACAACAATCTTCCAGCTGAGTGTACCCACCTGAGTAAGCTCAGCTACCATGTATGCAACAGAAGAACCTCCCAGTTGATTCCAGTAAACCTGAGTAATTGTGAGAAATAGGGAAAGATTGCTATTTTCAGTTACTAAGCTTTGGAGTGATTTCCTAGCAACAATAGCTAACTGAGTCAACACATTGTTCTTTTAATTTAATATTTCAACCACTTACAAATTGCCAATGCAATAGATTCTTATTTATTATACTGATGTAGACAATAGCAAGTCAAGGAAAGAAGAGAAGGTCTATCACTGGGACTGGGAATGGATTTAGGAATTAGGTAAAATAAGATGAAGGAAAAAGAGTTATTAATATCTGGCAGCAGAATTTCTCTTAGGCTCAGAATTGCACTTTTTAGAAGAAAAGAAAATTCCTTGCTAAGTATATTAAGTAGGATTAGGTTTGGCAGCATGTAATAGAAAAACACACACACTATACACAGTGGCTTAAATAAGATAGATGTTTATTTCTCTTACATTCATAAGCAAAACCAAAGGAAGGACGTCCAGAGCTGACATGGTAGTTTCTGGTTCTGTGGGACCCAGGCTTTTTCCATCCTGACACTCTGCCCCCTAATGGCTTTGCCTCATGGTCCACAATGGCTGGTCAGGCTCTGCAATCAGTTCTGTATTTCAATCAGCAGGGGGAAGAAAACAGAAGCAGAAGCGTGGAGGAACAAAAAACTGCAAAAACTTGTTTACATCTTACGGAAACTAAGTTAAAAGGACACACATAGCTTAAAGGAATGTGGAGAAAGGTATTCTTTTATACAGCTCTGCAACATGTGGTATAATCCCTGCATGTGGCTGATAGCACCTCATAAAGACTACCTTATTCAAATTACTGTGTGTTGGGGGGGGTGAGTGATTTGGTGAAAAAAATAGTTATATATGAGAAGATATGGATAGCAGATCACCAATGTGAGAGAAAATCCCAGAAGCAAAGGGGGCCAACACAGTGTAAACCTTCTACAGTTTCCTGAAGAAATTTTGGGAAGGACTTTATACTTCAATAGTTTGCAAAATAGAGATTCAAGCAATCATTTTTTTCTATACTTTTCATTATATAAATTTTAAGACAGCCACAAGGTTGGAAGTAATGGTATAATGAAACCCCACATATCCATCACCCAATTTCAACGATCCTAACAGATGGCTAATCTTGTTTCATTTGTACGCCCCTGACTTTTTCTCCCTCCTAACTCTCGATTGTTCTGGAAAAAAAAAAACAAACATCATATCACAACCTAATGTTTTCTAGATCACAAAGGATCCATGACCCTAAAAGGATCTAGATTAAATGTGGAAAATGCACGAAGTCACTAATTGTAGAGTCAAAGAGCAGAGTTGGGCAACATTCAGAGAAAATAGTCGACAGTATGAGCAGCTTAGAATTGAAAACAAATGAAATACATGAAGAACTTTAGGGTGAGTAAGTATCCAATATAATAATAAAAAAAAAGGCTGTGGATAACATAAAAGAGAAAGCACTGGGTTTGTGAAATAGTGAAAAAGGCACACAAAAACAGGAGATATTCAGGTTACAGAACATTGGACGAGTTGCCAATTGGATAACAAAGGAGGACTTAAAAGATGAAGATGAAAAAGAAAAGTAGAGAGGTCAATGGCAAACACTGCTAGTTGTTTGCCTAATACCTATTCTCTTCTTTCTCCTGAGCAACAGAACCCCGACTGTTTTCAAGCAGCAGTGTGCCCTGATAAAAGTGGCATTTCCCAGCTTCTCCTTGCACATAGCCTAGGTGAAATTCAATGCACAGAGCTTTGGAAAGGCTCTTTCGGGGCGCCTGGGTGGCTCAGTCAGTTAAGCCTCCGACTTCGGCTCAGGTCAGATCTCACGTTTGTGGGTTCGAGCCCCGCGTCAGGCTCCGTGCTGACACCTAGCTCAGAGCCTGGAGCCTGCTTCCTGTTCTGTGTCTCCTTCTCTCTCTGCCCCTCCCCCTCTCATGCTCTGTCTCTCTCTGTATCAAAAATAAAAACATTAAAAAAAATGAAAAAAAAAAAAGAAAGGCTCTTTCAAGAAGGCAGACTCAGCAGTGGGGGCTCACTTTAACCTTCCCCCTCTATTTCCAGTCTAGAGACCAGCGATAACTGGAGTCCCAAAGGCCACCATCGGCCGTGAGGCCCTTCAGGGAAGTAGGACCTTCCTCATGACTGTGGGGCTACCACGTTGGCTGTGGTCTGCTGAACTCCACTCTGACAAATAAAAACCACTTTTTGGGGGGAGAAGGGGGAGGTCTCTGTCAAACTTAAACAAAACTAATTTAGATGATCTAGGCACAGGAAAAGAAATACAGTAAAGTCTATGAAGGAAGACTGGAAATCTTTACTGAGCAAAGAAGAATGAATGAAACATTTTCCACGAATAAGTAGATGTTGCTGTTCTGTAGACAGTGCCTCTCCCAGTTGAATTTTTAGATGAAAAGGGTGAGGCATCAAACATTTCTTGCAGAGCAGTTCTCAAAGCTGAGCCAGAATCAAAGACTCAGTGGTGTCACCTATTATTACTTATTAATTATTACTATAAGTACTAACCTCTAACAATTCTATAGCACTTTGTCAATTTTGCAGCACTTTCATATAAATTACCTTGTATCCATTTGTCCATTGATTTTAGCTAATATGCTTTGAGCACTTAATATGTGCACATTATTATGGAGACATGTCTGGGGAAAAAAGCATCATGTGGATTGATAATATCAGGTAAGGCTAAAAAAATAGCTACCATTTATTGATTAAGCTACATGAGGCCTTATGTGAAACATTTTACACATATTTTTCTCATTTAATTTCATAACACCTTTTTAAAGATGATTATTGTTGGTTATCCCTCTGTTTTCACTTGAGAATCTTTAAAAGAGATTAAAAAGGTGCCAATTTCACTCAACTGGAAAGCAAAAGTACTGGTTTCCAAATCTGACTCTCCAAATAATTTTCATTCAAAATGGAGCATGCTAGATGTCTAAAAAGGATATAATTACGATACAAGTGAAATATAAAGCAGAATGAGGAATTTTTTCTACTCGTAAGAAGAAACTAAGTCTCAGATAACTTAATGTTTTATCTGACTTGTTTTATTTGTCCTGCTCATGTTTCTAACACAGGCCACACATATTATCCTTCCTGCCCCTCCCCTTTTGTACAACCCTCTATACATCTAGCTGCCCGAAATCATAGGGCAAAGGATGTAAAAGAACAAAGAATATTTACTTACTGCTGGCCAGAATTATTGTACTAAATCCAAAGGTCTGTGAATGATGCGGGAGTAGTTCAAAAGGGAAAAACAAGTCTTCACCTTAATCCAATCTACTAGTTGTATGATAAATGGTAGCATGTCTACCACTTTTTGTCACCTAATGGGAAGTCCCCTAATGGTGGACTAGATTTATGCTCTGTGATCAAATCTTAGAACACTCACATCATTCTCCCTCTTCTTCTATGTGGAACAAGGCTTCAGAACCTAGACCAGGGGTGAGGGGTTAAACTAGGCTTTAGCCTTGCTGTAAGTGAACATATATTAGTTAGTCCCAATGAAAACCGAGGGGCAAAGGTGGAGGTTCTGGGGAAGGGAGAAGAATGGGACTATGCGTAAACAACTGAAGAGTCAAAAAGGGCACCTGCGTGGCTCAGTTGGTTAAGCATCTAACTCCTGATTTTTGCTCAGGTCATGACCTCACCGTTGATGGGATCAAGCCCTACATTGGGCTCCAAGTTAATAATGCAAAGTCTGTTTGGGATTCTTTCTCTCTCCCCCTCTCTCTGCCCCTCCCCTGCTTGTTTTCTCTCTTTCAAATAAATAAACATTTAAAAAAGTGAAAAAATATATTTGTTAACATCTCTTAGGTATAAGGGATCACAGACGGTGGAGAAAGAGAAGCCACTGTACAGATTCTCAGAAATCCAACCCTTATTCCACTAATTACTGGCCATGTGACCCAACCTCTGTGCCTGTTTCCCATGTATAAAACAGTCTCGATAAAGTTGTTGAGGATTAAATGAGCTAATATACGTGTAAAGTGCTCAGAGTAACGGCTGGTTGTTAGATGTTGTCTCTAACTTAAGGTTAGTTGCTATTTATTTCAATGGAGGAACCAAAGAAATAAATCCCTCTGTAAGACACACAATAGCTGAGGCAAGATACATGGGGTGAAAAAAAGAATAGCTTTTTTTTAACGTGTAAAAGTTAAGACCATAAACACTTATAAAAAGTCCAAGTTTAGACAAATTTTTGTTTTTGCCATTGTTTTGTTTGGTTGTTTTTAGAACTCTGACTTAAGAGACTCAAGAGTTCCAGAAGAGGACAAAAGAAGGGAAAAATCCTACTTTGGAAAAAGAGCTGGCTGGACAGGCTCTTCCATGGTAGAGAGCTCCTGCATGTAGCATTGGGCAGCCAAGGTCGGATGGTAGTGTGATAAGACCACCAATCCCATTCAGCTGGTGCTAATTCTGCAGGAATGTGGAGCCCAGCTCTGACATTTAGGAGTTTTGAACTTAATGACATTCGCCAAGCTAGAAAAAGGGGGTAAAACCTCTAAAGAAGACTTGTTTTAAGGATTACACTAAAGAATGTATGAGAAATCACCTAGCCACAAGTAAAAAGGTATTAGTGTTCCACATGACCTATTAGTTGAGATGCAGACAAGCAATGCTGGCATCATATTTAAAGGCATTTATTCCTGGAACAGATTTTTGATTTATAGTATGTACTGGGGATTACATTAGATGTTGCTGATAAAGTTGGAGCATGACAAACTTCTGCCTGGAGAAACTTAGAGACAGATAGTGGAGGCGGTCCCAAGAAGAAAGAAAACCACATAGGTGGAAAGAATGATCATGGCAATATGAACAGTGCTGTGGGGAGCCCTTAGAGAAGAGTCTTTACATTTGTCTGCAGGAACAGAGAAAAGTGAATATTTCTATAACAACAACAACAAAAAGAAAGGAGAGGGGCTTTCAGTAGAAAATGGCATTCAAAAAACCGGATTGGGCAAAAAATGGTTTTCTGGAATTTTGCTGAGCTTTTTGCATAGTGAAAAATCTGGACTGATAGTCCAGCCCCAAATGTCAATGAATAGCTGTTAGATGTTTCCTAAGTGACACTTGGGAACACACGTTATTAAAAGTGATATATGGCATATTAAAAATATACACCCTAATATACAATACACACTATTAAACCGTCGCATTAACAAAATCAAAATACTGGGTTCTACCTACTTGAGTGGCTGGGGGGAATGTGGTTGATGACCTAAAGGTCAGCCAGCTGCTACGCTACCCCAGGACCTTAACTCTGCGTGGAGACCTTGGGTTTTCAGAGCAGAGGTGGGGGCTTCGGCGGGGGAAGTTTAGAGCCGAGGGAGCGGCAGAAGCACGTGGGCTGAGGGGGTGGGAGGACGCAGACAGCGGAGTAACCGGTGGAAGTGTCAAAGAGGAAGGAGTGGAGGGCTGCTGAGGTGACAGGGTGTGGTCTGCGGGGGAGCAGCCGAACCCGGAGACGAGGGCAGAGAGACCCACCGGGACAGAGGCGGCGGCGGGGAGCGTGCCTGCGTCGCTCGGTGCCGTGACAGCCAGGAGCGCCGTGCGGGGCCGGGTGGCAAGGGGAGTTTCCGTCCTCGCTCAAGTGGATCCCGGCTCGGAGCTGCGCCAGCGCCTTCCGCCTGGGCCCGCGGTGCCAGACACCTGCCGAGTCCGAAGCGGGAGTCTGGCGGAGCCCTCGGCCACCAAGTAAGTCTTGCCTTTTCTCTCCATTTCTCCTGCACGCCTCAGAGTCTTTATCTGCGGAGCGAAAAGCTTCTGCTGGGGGGCTGCGCGCCAAGCGCGCCCGGGGGCTCCGGCGGCGGCGTCCAGGGATGCTCCCCGCCTGCGGGCGCGCCCCGGCCGGCGCGGGGACCCGGGCCCGAGCCCCCGCCGCCGCGTTCGCCTACGCCGCGCGGACGGAGGCGGCGGCAGAGTTGGTGGCACTGCTACTACCCGTCTTTTGTGTCTTGCCCGATCCCAGAGCCGTGCCAGGCCTGGGGGGGTGAGGGGAGGGAGGGAGCGGAAGCCACTTTATGGCTCCTGGCCCCACCTCTTGCCCCCACCCCAAATCCTTCGGGATTGCAATAAGCCGCGGACTCGGTTGTGAGTGAGTGCCAAACCCCCCAAATGGGCTAGTTACATCCGGGTGGGCAGCCGGCGGGACCGCCGCGCCGCCCCCTCTTCTGATTTTCTTTTTAGATTCGGTACCTTTAACTGGGGGTGGGGGGGGGGGTGCTGGCAGCCAGGCTGACTGAGTGATTACGGGAGTTTAGGTGTAGGAAACGACCTACCTTCTTGTTTTTCTTGGGTTCTGGAGGGGAAAGGACGGGGACAGCGGGGTCCCCGAAGCCGGAGCGTCCCGCGCAAGCGGGCTTGCGCGCGGCCGGCGAGCCGGCGTTCGCTGGGTGGGTCCCTTCTCTGGCTCATTGTTCGCGGTGACTGTTCTCGGGGCCGGGCTGAGCGACACCGACGCTGCTCACGGGGCCGTAAATAAAAGTGATGACTTGCAAGAGTGAGGTCAAGGCTGCTTGGAGAAAGGGCTCACCCAGTTTGCAAACGGACTTCTCTGTGCTGGGAGGGCAATAGTACTCGACAGCGAAAACCGCTCCTGAGTGTGAAACTTAGATCTGACTCTAATTCACGGAGACAACCTAGTGAATTAAACCCTCGGAAACAGGGCGCGTTATTTCCCCGTAGAAATTGTTTTCAGAGTAAGTAAGATGGAGTTTTAAGTATTATTGGCAACTGGCTGCTTTCTCTTGCTAGCACCTGTTTCTCGTAAAGGTTCCTGGGTGGGGTTTATTTTCTCGCCCCCTCCCCCTCTATTTTTGAATGTGTATTTATTCTGTTTGCGCTTTCAGCTAGTTGAATTGCATTGTTGGGGGGGTGGGGGGGAATACGTTTTTAAAAACAAAGTGCAATTTCCACTCTACAAACGGTCAAGCACTAGTGTGCACATTCATTGCTCTCCCACCCTAGCCGCATGCTGACATTCATGGAGGCAGACATGTGCACCTGGAGTCAAAGGGAGACGGTTTTCCATAGTTGGAGATGCCAAAACACAGCTAGTGTTTGTGCGTTTTGTTGGAGAGTAGGACACTCTTGAGCTTTTCCGTTTTTCTAAATTACATTGCTATCACCTGTTCATGATGTCTATTCTTTAGCCCTCTACAAAGGAGAGTGCATTTTCCTGAGAAGGATGTGTTTCTTCTTTCTCTAAGGTCCATGGGTACTAATCAGAGTAAGCTCTTGACAAGAGGGATTAAATAAGTATATATTATATATGTGATATATGTATAATATATATTTATTTATATTTGTTGCTGGTTGTAAATCCCAGGAGCTACTAACACACCCAGCTGCCCTGGTTATATTTTACTCTGACTTGCCTGATGGACCTGCTAAGTGAATCAGTCTGCTGAAGCCTGGAGTTCCAGCCCCCAGGAGAAATAATATGAACACCTCTCTCTAACCACGGTCTGATTCCACAGGGAAAACCATGCAGAGTGGGGGTGTTGTTTAGGGTATGGAAAGCCGTTTATCCTAGAGAAGGAAGAGAGAGTTAGGTAGAAGATAAATAAAAATGGAAACCTGAGTAGGCACCCAACATACCCAGTTCCATAAATATGGAAATGTGGAAAGTATATTGTGTTCTCTCTCTCCCTTGCCCCTTATTACTCTTAATATTCCTTAATCTTTTCCATTGCAGTATTTAAGCTTCTTGGTTTTTTGTTTGGCTTTGAAAAGAACTTTTATTTTTAGCCTATTAATATTTTACATTTTCAGTATCAATAGTGCTCATTGAATGGATAGGATTATCTTTTAAGCTGTTCTTTTGTTTGTCTACTTGCGAACCATGTCCAGTTTAGTATGAGACCACATGAACAATGAATCAACCAGGTTCTAATGAAGATTAAGACATGGAAGGTATCCACAGCTATGTATAAACTGTATACTCATTTAATCACCTTCCCACATGACCAGTTTTATCTAGTTGCCTGTTCATCTTCTGAAATCTCCTGACTCCAAATTCTTACCCAGATTGATTGCTGCACTAAATCTTGATTGTACAAAAAGCAGAACTTAATTATTTTGGCCTCATTTATCAGTCAGCAATGTTTAGTGTTGCCAATTTAATTATATCATTGAAATATGCATGACTTTAAAGTATGTTGAAAAAGGTCCTTTTAAACGTGTTTCTTTGAAAAGAAAAAAAAAGTCCTTGTGAAGCCATAATTTCACTGCTGTGAGGCCCCCTAGCCATTTGTGTTTATTGAGTTTACTCTTCCACATGAAGAAAGAACCATTGTTTTGTTGTCTAGGAGCTGAAGGAAGATGGAAAGTGAGAAAAGAAAATCAAGCACTTTAAAATGCTATTATTTTTTCTACTTGAGAAAAAAATATATGTGTTTCAAGTATAGTGGTTATTTTCTTAAAGATACACTAAAACCTTACTAAAGGATACTGAGGAAAAGACATTTTCAAGGATAGAAATGTTAGCTGTTACTAAATACTCATAGAAGGTTGGTGGTGCATACATATGTTTTTGAACCGATCTTATAACATGTTTTCTTCTTCCTATAGAATTATGAAATATTACTGAAGTATTGTTATTTAAATATTGAAATCTTATCAAAATCTATATTTAAATATACTGTCTTTTTGCAAGTGCTTTAATTGTAATAGCCTGCTTGTTGAGATTAAAAAGAACATCATTGATGTCATGGTGTGCTTTGCATTTTAAAATAGTAGCTAATGAATTACAAACATTCATTACTCCACAACCACTTGCTGAAATTTCTCAGGACCCCCAAATAGAGAATTATTTGTACTATATACTATCATTCAGACTCTTGCTGAGTTTATGTTGATCCTTTTTTTCTTCTTCACAATTAACTTCCTTTTAAAGTAAATATTCTGTTGACTCTGAATATTTTGTTATTTTTATCTATGTCATAAATTTATGTGTAAATATCTTCAACATTGTCTGTAAGGGACTTCCTATTGAAAACATGTAGGGATTAGTTGGGGGGAAGAGTGAAGAGAGAGAGAACAACTTTTATTAAACCTGGAAGGAATCAGAACTTAACACAGGAAGAGAAGGGCATGATTCACTGAATAAATTCATTGGGGAATACTTTTTTGACCTTTAAAAGCCCAAGTTTCGTGGCACATGATAAACATTTGAGTAGTTCAGGCACTATCTGCACATATCATAAGGCAAAGTAATTGAGTATCATAGGGCCTTTGCTTTGTTACATTTGAATGGTGACTTTAATTCCATTAATTTTTCTTCATATTAAGTAATGAAAACTACCTTCTGTTTTCTTATGTTTTTTGTTTGTTTATTTTTTGCCAGTTATAGGGTATGGATGGGAGGCTGGAATGGAAAGAGAAAATTGTTCTATGTATGTAAAAATGATAATTGGCAATGTTTATTTTGGAGACATTTTATTTAAAAAGCTCCGTTTTCTCCTATAAGTTTAGAACTTATTAAATGTTTAATAGAAGATGAAGTTTGACACTCAATTTTCATAACTAGATGAAACCATAAACAAATTAAGTGATTCAAATAAGTGCATTTAAATCTTAAATTTAGTTTTCCTTCCCATAAGCTAATGTGAAGAAAAAGTATTGAATTAGATTTTATATTTTAGTAGTCAATATTTGTTTATATTTTCTTTAAAACAAAGATTAACATAATTGAGTAATAAAAATGTAAACATTTATGAAATGAAGATCTAAAGCAACGTGAAGTAATGATTGTGTATGCTTTTTATACATAGCTTTTTATGATAAATTATTATTTTTAATCTCAGGATTAATGTGAATTTCTTAACTGATCGTATTTTCTCTTTTGCTTTGGCCACTAGAAGGCTCAGAGCCAATCCAAGTCTAGTTTATCAGTCATCTAAGCCTCTTTGGAAAGTGGGTGTATGTATGTTATATTTCTCAGTGACTTTATCTTACTCTGCTTATGTATGTATTTTGCCAGAGTTTCTATTTTTTTATTGTGGATGAGGGGGACACAGACCATCAAAATTCCTATGAATAAGTGTTTAGAAATATAACCAAATCTGCAAATAGTTATTAAGGTCTAATATTGCAAATGTTGAGGGCATTAGGCGAACTTAGGCCTGGCTTCTGATCTAAAGATATTTATACTTTAGCAGGATCGAGAAGCCTTAAACACATAACGAATTAACTAATAATGAGTCAATATATATTTGCACATCTGTTGCATTAAATGAAAAACCCAGACTTTATCTTTAATGAAGCTCAGTTTCCACTTTCTGAAAAAAACAGTATTAATAGTACCAACCGGTAAAAGCAAAGTAACCAAATCTTTTCATTAGAAAGAATCCCCTCTAGCGATACTAAACTCCAAATAGTCTGAGGATGTGAGAATGAAAATAAGTGTTGGAAAAATCATTGCGATTCTTTGGTAGTGGAGAGTTTCAGACATTTCTCTCTGGTTTCTCTCTTCCCTTCTTCCTCTGTCTCTAGTTGGCTTTAGTGCTTGCTACCTAATCAGCCAGTGGCTGGACCTGATTGACAGGTCTGGCAATTCTGATGGCAGTCTCACTCTACCAGGCTGTCAGCTTATGAAATTTCTGGCTATGTAAATACGATATATTTTCTAAGTATGGTACTTAAATACAGTAGTTAAATGTAAGTGCCCACTGGTTGTTTCCCTTTGTACTTGAATCAACAGCCGTTTTAAGCTTTTAGAAGGGACCACCCACAAAACTATGCTTTTTGACTGTTGGAAAACTCAAGGAGAAAGAAAAAAAAAAGTAAGAACTTGAAGAAAAATTAGAACTAAATTATTGACCCAAGGTGACATGTTTATGGCTAAGGCTACAAACTCTGAATTAAACTTCCAAATCTAACTATAGATACTTCCGGGTATGAATCTGATTTTCATCTTCTCTATCTCTCACATAGACATCTTTTTCCAGATATCTTTTTAATTAAATTAAAAAATAATTTAAAGTCTAAAACACCGGTATGTTATCCTCAAAGTAAGCAAACTCTCAAACAGACAATGATAAATACTGATCATTTAAACTTGGCCTTTTAAAGAAGCACATTGGATACAATGAAAACCTGTATATTGGTACAATTACTGTGCTTCCAATTATGATATAAATCATGCATAAAGCTTTAAAATTTTCATCAAATTAATGTTTCAATGACATGCAAATTAGCTACTGACATCTAAGGTGCATGCCACGTGATGATTCCTAATAGAAAGTGAACCTCAGAGGGTTATTTATAGATTACATTGCAACAAAGTGCTGGAGTAAATTCTCATTGTGCAGCTCAATTCAAATTGATGTTTTAGCTTTGATTATCTTCACTTTTTTTCATATCCCTTTTGATCTCTAAAGCCTCTCCGAAACAAGCTACCTAAAGTGCTAAATATTTAATTAATAACATTTGGGTAGAGAATTTGTCTACACATTATCCCTAAGAGATTTGGAGACCAGTTAAGTGTTCCTCACCAGCTTATTCAGGTATGAATAACTCTTGGGGCTATGAATTTGAACTCAGAAATTTGATAACATCCATCCAAAGCACATAGGATAAATGTTCACATAGAAAAAAAGTGAAGAAGAAACATGAACATTTATCAAGTGAATTAATTTTTAAGAATAGCTGCCTCTAAAGATCTGAGCTGAAATCCCATTTTATTTTCTAATGGCAATTGAAGTGAATTATAGTGAGAGAAGAGTAAGTTAACAGCAGTTCATATACTACAGTATTAGGTCAGGATTTGGCCTCTGCTTTCTCTGTTCCATGTCAATATCTGCCTAAAGTAGAACAGCCAAAAAAAAAAAAAAAGAAAAAAGTAAATACTTTCTTTATTCTGAACATTTTTGTTCCATATGTATTTTGCACCCGGTGCCAGGAAGCAAAGATAGATATGCTATAAATTTTAAAGACAGAGCTTATTAGAGAACTTTATAACTTATTAACCTTTTGATTTTTCTTCATGCTATACTCAACTTGAAATGTCCCACTTTGCATACCAAATTGGTAAAATGCCTATCTTTGCCTAAAGATTTATTTAAAAGACACTTTCTAGTTGAAGGAATCCCATAGTTGGATTGGAACTTGACTTTTTTTTTTTTTTAAGAGTGCCTGTATATGTGTGTGTGTGTTTTACAGCAATATTGTAAGAATAAAAATGTCTAGAAAAATCTAAAGAATTCTATACAAATATAGTATTAATATAATTATTATTCTAAAGATAAGGAGAAACTAAATGTTGGATTCAAGCTACACGTAGAAGTAAACAAACTTCTTATTTTGAACCCTTTTGACTAGTAGTTTGTTCTGGGGCCTGTTACTCTTTATTGACAAAAGTACTAGTCACGTATAGTATGGTATGGGTATGGTCAAGACCGCTTGATTTCTTGTTAATGAAGATTTATTAGGAAATTTGGCCTTCACTTAGGAGGCCTATGTCTACACCTTGACTCTCAGATGAAGGCCTTGCTTCCTATTCGCTGATATAAGTGAAACAATCAGAAGAGCATTTTTTTGCACACACCTACTGCTGCATTTATCCACCTACTAGTATCTGCCCCCACATAATCTGCCTTCTCGCGGGTTCACTTCCACAACAGTGGTGGTATTTTAGTGCAATGCAAAGTAGAAATATGTAAATACAATTTGTCAGGGAATAAAACTATTCCATTAGACCTAAAACTTACATTTTTAGTTGTTTAGTACTAGCAAATAATCTGGGTTGCAGTCAAAGATGAATGTAAAGTGTTTAACTTGGAATAGTGAAGAATTAGAAGCAACATGCCGGCCGAAAGATAGAGTAAAACAAGAATGTATAGCATGTGTTTATGACAGAATGTTAAACATTATTTAAAACTACTTTCTTTCAAAAAATAATTGTAAAAGTAGATGATATAGTATAAAAGAAAAAAATCCTAAGCTGTACATAGTACATCATAAACTTTTGTATGTGTACATAGAAAAGACCAGAAAAATTAGTGAGCCATGTTAAAAGGTTGTTCCAATAGACATTGAGATGAAAAGTGTTCTGTATAGCAAACCTTTTTAGTGTATTAGCTTGAAAGAGAAAACTTCTGGTAATAAAGAAAATGTACATTGAATAAACAATAGTAAAAGCCATCCCTGCAGTGTGATTGAAATATTGGTCCCCACCAGGCATTCCCCATGCCTGCCATGTTCAGTCCTCTAAGACCAATAGAATTTACCGCTAAAATATATCATAAATCCGTTTAATTTTTACCATCTGGACTGCTATCCTTCTAGAATAAGACTCGTTTCTAGCCTGGATCATTGCCTTGACTTCCAGCAGGTTCTTCTGACTCTTGCTCTGGCAGAAATGATGCCACGAGAGGCTATGTTGCATAGTGTTTGAAGCATGGACTCCATGGACGGGCAGCCTGATTATCAGTCTCATCACTGCTACTTACTAGCTGTGAGACTTCAGGCAGATTACTTGACTTCTCTTTACGTCTTTTTTCCTATTGATATAATTAAGGATACTAATACCTATCTTATAAGGTTGCTATGAGGATTAAATGAGTGGCATTAAGTACATACTATTATGTATTACCTATTTTCAAGACCTAAATTAGATTATACTTATTCTTCTTTAAAACCATCGAAGGACTTCTCATTGCACTTCGAATTAAACCTCATGATCACATACATCAGTGTTAACTCTTGCTACTTTCTGTTTTCTAACTATTTCCATGAAAACATCAAGTCCATTCTGTCACAGGGCCTTTGCACATGCTGTTCCCTCTGTCTGCAACACCCTCATCTGATGCCCATAGCAGCTTCTTGCCCTACAGGTCTCAGCTTCCTCTACCTCCCCTGAGAGACCTTCCCTGACTTCTACTTATCTAAAGGACACTTCCTGCTATTCTCTTTTCACTATACCTTATGTTTCCTTAATAGACATTATTTTAATTTGAGTTTTTTAAAATCTTTTCCCCTCTATTTGACCACAGGAATTTAAATTTTCTGAAACAAAGATAATGTCTTTCGTAGTTACATGTTTCCCTCAATATCTAAGAGGGTCTGACATCTAGTACTAAGCAAGTGAATACATATTGGATGGATGGATGGATGGAAGGATATATGGCTGAGATTCTAATTGTTATAATAAAGGGATTGCATTTCTAGAAAGGCTAACTTTAGATTTGCAAGTTCAATATGTCACTAAGATAAAAAAGGTTAAATTATTAATACTTATCATTTTGGCTCTGGCATACAGGGCCTGAAATGTACTTGTCAAAACACAAGTGCATTTTGAAAAAAGTAGGTTGGTTGGGAATGGAGAGCGAAGTGATAGGTGGACTGGGAGACTCTAGACCTGAAGATGTTTCAGGCCAGGAATGGCCTAAGTGGAAACTGCAGCGTTGGGGTAGGGGTACCCAGTGGGCTTGGGGTGATGTTTCAGACCTTGATAGTTGAGGCATTCAAGAGGAAGTATCAGATTAGCATTTCACAAAGAACCCAGATAAAAATACTACAGAAAGCAACTCCCATAACATTTTGCTTCTTAGCCTTAGGGACTGTTAGACTCTGTATATACAATGCCAGAATAAGCGGATGAAAGATTTTTTAGGAAGTAAAATTAGTTATTCGACATCGTGAAAAAAAACAAAAATTTTCTTCTTTGGATTTAGCTGGTTTTTAAAATGGAAGTCAGTCGTATCTGAGTATGTGTATATCTGAGTGTGTGTCCCTCTGCAAACTTTTTTTCTAGGCAGGAAAACACTTCATATAAAAAAAAGATGTTTTCATGTATTGCTTTTGATCATAAAATTGTAAAGGCATGGACTGTTTTCTATCAAGCGATGTTCCCTTTCTCTTACCAGGAGGTGTCACTGCAGCTCTCTCAAACTTACTAGTGCCTTCTGGAGGGACAAAGTAGTGCTAGCATTTTATCAGAATGTCAGTACCTCCCCACCAAGTTCTTTACTGAGTTCTTAAAAGAAATTTGATGAAAAAAAATTCTGCTCCAGGTGCCTATTTCTCCTCCAAACAAATGCTGTCATCATGAATTAACTGAAAACTTAAAGACTTGTTTAATATTCTGGAAACAAAGAGCATTCTTACTTTTCTTTCAATGCTGAGTAGAGACAATGTGGGGAAAACAACAACAACAAAGAACAAGATAAAGGAGAGATAGTCATAGAGAAACATGTAAAGGAGAGTGAAATTGAAGTGTTTCCAGTGATAACATGCCCTTGAAGATTCCCAAACCCATTATTCTCTCACTGTCTGACTTGATGTGTATTGTCCCTTCCTTTCTCTCTTCTCTGCATGGATAAGTCCCTCTTGCTCTGCCAGAGATATTATAATGAAAACAAGAACAACTACCTGGTTTTGGAGCGCCTGGGTGGCTCAGTTGGTTAAGCATCCAACTTTGGCTCAGGTCATAATCTCCCAGTTCATGAGTTTGAGCCCCATTTTGGCTTCTGTACTGACAACTCAGAGCCTGGAGCCTGCTTCAGATTCTGTGCCACCCTCTCTCTTTGCCCCTCCCCCCGTTACCTGCCCCCCCTCTGCCTCCTCCCTAAAAATAAACATTAAACCTTATTTAAAATTAAAAAATAAATAAGACAACTACCTTGTGTTAAGCTAATATACTCTACTAGCTCTTTGATGCCTAATTTCTATCTCCTCTGAAATACCATTTATAATGCCATTATAAAATAAGTGTTGTTGTGAAAAACATTTTCCAGGTCAAGAAAATAAAAGTTGGAAAGGTTGCTTGATTTGTATTTGTAGATACGATTTGACCATAGACTCATCAGATTTCAAAAGAACACCCTTGTTCCTTCTAAGATGCTTGTGAAGAGTCCTTCCCATTAGATACTTTCCTAAAGTCTCTGACTGATTTAGGTAATTCTTACACTGTTTCCACAACATCGCTTATCATGACTTAATCATGACTTATCATGACTGGACCATGATTCTTTGTTTTCTTTTCTCCCTCTTCACCCAGAGGAGCACTTTGAGAATGGGTATGATATGTTGTCTCTAGAACAGAACACGAGACACCTAATGTTCATGTTAATGGATGGGTCAGCAAGAGAAAAGGTGCATTCAGAGATGAGGCGCCAGGATCATTGAGGGTGTGGATGAGGAAAGCATGGAAGGCAAGGACCATCGGACCGCTGGCCTTCACCCCTGCTGTTGGTGTCGCTTATTCCACAAGCAGCTGAACAATGAAGAGGAAAGTCCTAACATTTTTGAGAGGAGGAAGAACAGAGTTAAGAGCTCAAGAAGGAGAGAATATTCATCATAGCCCACACACCTTATTGCTTCTCTAGAATTGGAGGGAAAAGACTGGCATCCGAGGAGCTGTGTTTTGTACTGACCTCCAGGTGGCAGCATGGCTCAGCTGTCAGAGACCAACTCAATTCTTGGACAGCCTTAATGCTATAGGACTCAGGACTGTTCTCAGGGCATTTAGTGCCCTGGGAATGATTAATGGTGCTGCCCGCTCACTGCACCCCAAGGGTAATTGAGCCTGCAATATTTTGGAGGCTGCAGAGAGACCTTCCGAGCATCTGATAGAAGGGGCTGCAACATTTTGGACATTATATCCCTTCAGAGACCTCCTTGAGGTCTTTTTGTTGTGCCCAGAATGCAATATTTGCCAAAACGTTTTAAAGGGGAAAAAAAGACCACATCACCGCCTCTAAAATATGGGAAATTGAATAGTCTTTATGCTTTTTCACATGTTTGGTTTGCTGTGCATTTCATATTCTTTTTTCTTTCCTTAGTTCTGAAATAATATTCCTTTCCACCTGACTTAAAGCAAATCCTCTGGAAGGTAGCTTATGTTAATTGACTGAGTATTTTGAAAGAGTGCAGGCAGAGCTATGTATAATGTCTTCATTTAAATAAGCTCTACGTCCTTTTATATTGTAAGCTGAGGTATTTAAAAGTAAGATGACTGGAAATTTCTAAAGTTGCACACAATTCAAGAGAATGTGAAACATGTTAGAATGAGTGACTGACACAGGGTACAGCGTCCACTTATTCTAAATATACGTGTAATATCAATTATAGAAGACAACCAACAAAAGATCTTAAGCTTGTCGGGTCGGGCTAGTGTGGCTGCTTCTTTTCATTAGAATTTTTAGTAACTGGGAAAAATGCCAGATTCTAAACACTGGGAAATGGTGTCTTGAATAGGATAGGATATACTAGTAGATCTTAGCCCTGTTCAGGAAAAAAAAATCACTTAAGGATTCAGAGAATGTTTGTTCATCTATGCATTCAAATGGGGAATCTGAACCTCCACCTTTCTGTAGTTTGGATTTACATACCTCTGATGGCTGGATGTAGGCAGTGAGTTGTAGCTTTTACCGTGAATTCTTTAATATCACTTTGGTATTTTTGAGAACTATTGTTCTTTGCCTAAACCTGTGAGATTTTACTCTCCGTCACAGAAGATTCTGTCATGGTAGACCACGATAATTTAAAGTTGTGTTTTGTGTGGGAAGTTACATTCTAGATGTCTAGAGAGCCAAACCTAAATGGTTCTTCGTGTGCTAACACTTTTAAGTTTTAGCAGGCAGTAAATTCAGTCTCTTTAATTTTTTGGAATCGAGTAGAAAATCAGGACTATTAGGATGGCCCCTCAAATTCTGTCTTTAGATTAGATTGCAGGTGTTGTACAGACTGCCATTCTGTCTTCCTTTCTTTGTTATATTTGCCTCAGAGGTTAAGCTTGCAATAGTGTCTTTTTGTGATGAAGACTTAGGCTAGGGATTGAAAGTAGGGAGAGGAGTTGGGGAATTAATTGAGATAGGTCTCAGTGGTTTATTCATGGCTTTTGATTTAATTCCAACAATAACAACAAAATCAGTAGGAAAAAGATCCCGGCATAGCCTAAAATCCGGTTTGATGATCCGTGACTCACTGAAGTGCTCTTCCCACACTGCCAGTTTCTATTTTTTTGGCTGCTTTGGGCAGTATCTGAAAACTATGTTGATTTGATCCTTTGATATAAATATCTGAATTTCCATGATGCCTTAAATTAATATACTACTTAATATATAAGTTACAGTGTTCTAAGTATGATTTATATTATGTATCTTTTTAATTTTTCAAAATAGATGATCATTTTTCATTATCAATATTTGATTCACACTTGTAAGGAACAATTCTTGGATATATTTAAATCATTGCCTGAGTCAAGAGGCCATTGCCCTGCAAAAGGATAGAATTGGTACTGCATTAAACAGAGAGCTCACTTATCAACTTTGCATTTCAAAGCTTAACTTCTTGACTTCTTTGCTTTAGAACAATAATTTCCTTGAAAATCAGGTATTGTTGAGGAAAAAGGATTTTCTAAACCCATTAGCTCTTGGGAAATCAAACGGTATTAACTCCCAACAAATCAAGAAGCAAGAATGGTAGAAGAGATCAGAGGGTTTTTGTGCATTTCAAAAGTAGAACAAACTCATGATGAGACCAGAGAATATGGAAAATCTGCTCTTCTGGCCCTCAGAAATTCTGGCAGGAAAAACAGTTAATGGAATTAGGGAATGAGGTGGTGGGTTTTTAAGATCCTGACCCTTGACTGGGAGACATGGTCATGCCTATGAACACTGATGAGGGGCACCTGCAGGTTCTTCCAAAAGACCAGGTGGGACATTCAATTTTCAGTAGTCACCCAAAGGCCTTATATTTAGTAGGTCTCCATTGCCATGGTTACATCATCTGCCAGTAACCAAAGTCAGTGTCTCTTCTGGTAGTTTCTATGGGATGTGCATCTGTTTTGATTGGTTCATGCTATGACATACTCATTGTTAAGAATTTTGAATTCACTTCAGATTATCCACATAGGGAGCAGACTAGTCCTTCCACTCTATTTCAGAGAGCTGAGAGCATCCGAAGTTAACTGGCATGGATTGAAGCTCCTTTTATTGTCATAAGCTCATAGTTTATGGATCTAGGAATGATCTCAGGGAAGAAAGGAGAGATAAGAAGAAATATGAAAGACTGATTATTTATGATAAAAAGACTATATCCTCCAGGAAATGACTACATAAATTGCCCTACTGAGTTAAGTTTGAATAGACCCAATATTTAAATTTAAGGCGGTTACTCAAGCTAGAAAAAAATAAAATAAAATGCTGTGAATTAGTAAGTCCAAGTGGGCAATTTAAAGAATTGTATGAGAGAAATAAAGAAACTGTATGTTCTTTTCACATCTCAGAATAAGATGAGTAAATCTCCTCCTACCTCCTACATACGCTTGCTGAGTCCCCTATGTCAGCAATTACTTTAGAACTAGGGCCCAAGCTGATTCCTGATTCCTTTGTTTGTTCCTCTTGCTTCTCATATGTGTACAGAAATGTGTAGGGAATCACATGTTGCTCTGGATAGACTCCTTCTTTAAGGGTCTTGATTACACTTTTCCAAGTCTAATCCAGAGGTGGTAATGCCTTCAGCCCTTTCCCTTTTCTGTTCTCCCTTCCTCCAAATACATAAATCTGAGTGGACCTATTTCCAAACCTAGTTAATGAGCCCATTTCTTTGGATGTATCTCTTAACTTCTATGATATTCTTCTCCCTTTTTTTGAAAATTATGGATCCCATTGTGGCAAAGATCATGCTGTTCCCTCTAGATAGTGAATTAACATGGTGAAATAGTGGTGATACCAGCACCTTGGATCTCAGATCTTTCATCTCTGAAACCCTTTCTGCTTAGAAGAGCTCCTGTGTTGCTTAATTCTAAGGTTAACCTTTAACACTGCAGGTGTACAAAGCAGGGCCCTGGATTCTCACTCACAGTTTGATGAGGTCATCTTCTTTTTCCTTGCATTCAGGGAAAGGTGAAAAGAGTTAATACGTTAATAAGCAAGAGGGCCAACATTCAGCCTTTTATTTTTCTAAATCTAGAGCCCCAGATTTTAATTCCAATTCATTGGCTCCCGTATTTTTTTATAAAATTTTGGTAGCAAACCCTAACAAAAATATACGGTGATGGAGAGAAGGACGACTATGTGTCAGTATGTTTTGTACCTCTCTGAAACCTCTGAGAAGATTTTGCTATGTATTGTGTGAAGTCCCTTCCTTGGAAGGAACTTTCTCTAAAAGCATCACTCTGAAGACTTTTAACAGGGAAAAGGGAGAGGTAGAAGAGAGGAACCCTAACCTCTTATATGTTTCCTTTCTTAGTTTTGCCTGCATACCTAAGCATCTGCAGTAGGTAATTGGCCTTTAAGGCCGTTGAAAGTTCCCATCTGCAAGCCCAATTGTTTGTTTCTGTCTCTTTAGTTCTAACATTTCCACAAAAATATTTGGCATAACAAAGCTGTTAGGATAGTTCAGTGGTCTTACTGACTAATGAAGAGGTTTATATTAAGGTAGCAAAGAAATTTATGAAAACAGATTGTTTTAGCTGCTTTCATTACCAACCATGAATCACACCACCTGAAAAACTCCACTATTCCTGTCAATTAAGAATACCTTTTCAGCAAGGTGTTTGCTGAACAGTCTTGGTGGGCAGATTAGGTTTCAAGGTAAACAAGGCAAAGCTTGACCCACTGACAATTGGTACCTGAGGAAGAGAGCATGTACTTGTGCCTCACCTAAAATGACAGAACATGACAGCATTCCTGTTTTGTGTGCAATAAGTTTTAGAACAAACATTTAAATATCTGAGTGTGTTTGTGTGTATGTGTGTGAGTGTGACATTTTAGCAATTCCTTCAAGAAAATGATGTGGTTTCAGTGTGCAAACCTAATTGCAAAAGAACTAAAGATGTATTTTCCCCAACTTGATCCATACTGAACTCCACCCTGGTAAAACACTTCTCAAATATTTTTTTTTCCATAAAAACTTTTTGTTTGTTTGTTTATCTAGAGAGAGCACAAGCATGACCACAGTAGGGGTGCAGAAGGGTTGAGGGAGGGGGGGCAAAGAGAGAATCCCAAGCAGGCTCTGCACTGTCAAGGAGGGCCTGATGCGTGTCTTGACCCCAGGAATTGTGAGATCATGACCTGAGCTGAAATCAAGGGTTGAGCACTTAACGAACTGAGCCACCCAGGCATCCCCATAAAGACTTTTTAAACTACAGTAGATCTCTTTTCTTTCATGCCTCCTCAGAAGGAAATCATAAGATTTATTATAGAGGGTTTTTTTTGTATGTGTAAGCTGAGATATCTAATAAAAATAGTTGACGTTTATTAAATTCATGCCATGTGCCTTGTACTCTGTTAGGTAGTTACATACATTATCTCATTTTGTGCTCATTATGAAAGTTCACATTAATACTATTTGAGATATGAGAAAACTGAGTCGTTGAGAGTTTCAAATAGTATGTTCAACTTTCAGCTGGTTGGGGGTGGAATTAGGACAACTTCAGAGACCACATTCTTCATCGCCATGTTTTACTGCCTTTTGAAGCAGATCAAAGTGTTCAGTGAACTTGGAAGCAAGATTCCTCAAGGAAGGAGCAGCAAAAGATGACCTGTGTACTTGAGTTGCCGTAGAATAAGGGAAAGACCCATGGAGTGAATCAGATTACCCAAGGTTTAATCCAGCTCCTCTCCTTCCTCACTATGAATATGTGATGCACTTATTATTGGATTGTGGGGAAGACGGACTACATCTCTGAAAAGTGTTTAAAACTAATAAAGGGCTGGGAGACAAAGTACAACCAACCCACCAACCAAATTTAAGTTTATAGGAGAATTGGCAGTCCTTCTCTGGTTGGGATATTATGTTTTATAAAATTCAGGTATCTATTAGAAACAGAATGATTACTAAAAAGCATAAACTATGGCCTGGATTAAATTCAAAGTGCTGTTCTTAATGTAATTCTTAGCATCTTAGTCAATGTTAACTGTTGTGAACTACTTTATTCTAGTGAGTGGTTAAAATAAAGAAAAATTAGTTATGTACTATTCCCACCAGCTCAAAATTTCTGGGGTTGATTCATTATTTTAAATTAAAAAATTTTTTTAAAATGTTCTCTTGATACAGAGAGAGACAGAGCATGAGAGGGGGAAGGGCAGAGAGAGTGGGAGACACAGAATCAGAAGCAGACTCCAGGCTCTGAGCTAGCTGTGACACAGGACTCAAACTGAGGAACATGAGATCATGACCTGAGCCAAAGTCGAAGGCTTAACTGACTGAGCCACCTAGGCGCCCCCTGAGACATTAAACGTTTTAACCTGGCATTAGAATACAATTGCAGATATTTTGCAATTTCACTTGTGCTGACATTTTCAGCCTGAGTTTAAAAAAAAAAAAGGCAGGTTTTTTTTTTAAAGTGCCTTATAAACATGATGAAACTATATGTTATACAATTTTAAGTATAAAAAGATCTTTCCTAAAGTTAATTTAGAATGTTGCCCCAAAGTTTCCTGGTCTCTATGCTCAACAGAATAATTCTTGGGGCACCTGGGTGGCTCAGTTGGATGCATGTCAGATTCTTGATTTCAGCGCATGTCATGATCCGAGGGTCGTGGGACTGAGCCCAACGCTTAACTTTCTCTCTTTCTCTTAAGATTCTCTCTGCCCCTCTGCCTTTCTCCGCTGCTCGTGTGCTCTTTCTGTCTAAAGTCATCATCATCATCATCATCACCTTGATTGTTTTGAAAAAAAATTGCCAGAATAATATGCCTTAATGGTTTCTCCTTTTACTAGAGCTACATGGTTTCTCTGAGTGTGCTTAAAGGGAGAGGGCACGGGGGCAAGGATATGAGGAGGCCATATGTACGCTGTACTCAAGGTAGTCTCTGTCTTTGTAGAAACAAGAGAAATCATCTTTTGCCTTGTCTTATCTGTTTAGTAGAAAGCTTGTGTGATTTGCATTTTAGAATGTTCAGTCCTTTTAATTTACTTCTAAATAATTTGTTTCTCCATTATGCTGCTTTGTTTTTAGAGAACAATACTTACATAAGTGTTTCATGAAGTAAAATGAACTAACACTGCACTCTACAAAGACAGTTTCAAAATAAAAACCATTAAAGATGAATGGCATGCATTGCAGAAATCTCTACCATATGTCTGAATAGGTCTGTTGTACAAGCTTATTTATGAAATTCATAGGCACTAATTTATCTAAGAAAGAGTAATAATGCTTTCAAGTCAAGGGGGGAGAAATGAAATAAGTAGAAAAGACACATTAATAATCTTGACTGTGTCCCTGATTTAGGTCTTCCCTTTTGGATTATCCATTATGAATCATATCAGAAGGGTTGGTTTAATGACATAGAAATTATTTAGGCTCACCAGAAATTTTGCAGTATCAACTCCTGGAGTGAGTGGCTTGGCGGATGTGAGAACTTGGCCAAACTATGTAATTTCTTGAGTGAATGGGGTATAAAGCAGATTCTGTAACAAAGAAATAAAATAATATGTGTATAATTTACTATACTGCCTGGCATATTTTAAGTACTCAGTTAATGATGTTAGTTGTTTTGAGGGAGGATTAATGATGGAGAATAGTTAAATTTGTTGGATTATGGGCCTTGGTGGAATTTTTCAGGTAAAAGAATTCAAACCAAAAGAATATATTTACAACCTTGGGGATGAAGGAGAAAGAGTCATAAAAAAATCACAATTTATTAAGCGGTTATTTGGACAGTGTAGCAGGCACAGAGAAGAGAAAGCCATGTAAGAGAGAGAAGGCGATCATCAAAATTAAGATTAAGCCAATTGCATTTCTTACCAATTCCTTTACAAAACTTTCTGCCTCTGCAGATAATCTGAGCCACCCCTTTAGAAGCAGTTTTCTAATTCATGCCATGGATTAAAAATTAGTTCTTATAATGAGAGAGGCCTAGTATATTTTTTTTGAAAGTATGCTATTATGCAAGAATAATGACCTGCTTTTTGTCTTCACATCTGTATCCGTATGCATCCTGGAACATGCCGTGTTTGAGGAAATGACCGTGGTTGTGCTCACATAGGTTTCTCTCTTTGAGGAACTGTGCTATCCAGGGAAGGCATAACTTTAGATAGCCAGTGTCTAACATATTGTCATTCATAGTTGTGCACAGTGAAAGATTTGAATGAATGAATGAGTGAATGAATCAGTTAGATTGAATGATGAATAAATGTATTTCCCATTTAGGTCCAGAGTTTTTATGAGAAGGGTCAAATCATTTACTGAGGACTCCGTGTCATATACATCATAGGAACTCTGCTGGTTTTGAAATGCATGGCATATTACATCATAAAAAT